>CM040930.1:37012134-37033729 GCA_023029165.1 Gobiocypris rarus | reverse complement strand
TCTTTCCTACATTTAGATATGCAAATGCATTTTTGTCTCAGTGCATGCATTGTTTTAGTTTGGCAGTCGCGTTAGCTTAGCTTAGCATAATGAATGGAATCCTATGTTGCCAGCTAGCATGTCCCGAGTAAAAGTGATCCAAAAACAGATATTAACTTGGGACTATATTATGGGGAAGCAGAGATGAAGCACTGGTCGCAACACATGTATGTTGATGGAAGTTGTGGGATTTCATGTGTGGTGTGATATCTCTGCAGTAGCAGTGCTTCGCCTGTGCCTCCCCATAATATAATCCCAATATCTGCCTAGGAAATCACTAGTCTTAATCTGCAGCGCTATTTGTACTCGTTGTGAATACGACACAAGAAGTAATTAGGTGAGGTTTTTTTTGGATCACTTTTATTCGGGACATGCTAGCTGGCAACATAGGATTCCATTCATTATGCTAAGCTAAGCTAGCGGCGACCCTGCCAAACTAAAACAATGCATGCACTGAGACAAACATGCATTTGCCCACATATCTAAATGTAGGAAAGAAGTTGAATAAGCCCTATTTCTAAAAATGGTGGAGTGATACTTTAATTTATATAATTTCAAGTAATTAATATGTTTTAATGGTTCTAGTGAGCTATTATAACCCTGATACTTTTTTATATATAATAATATCAAATACTGTCCTCAGTCTTTCCTCCTGACTATGAGTTAAATGGGAATGAGATTAAATACAGTTTATTGTGTAATCAAACGCGTTTATATAATGCGTGACTTTAATTATAATCAAGCTGGAAATACACCGGGACTCTTATTTTGAAATGGCTCTCTATTGCAGTTCAGATCAAATATGCATCAACCGCCTAAATCATATTACTATATAAACATGGTACCGTAATTATTCCTCATAATCATTCCCTGTCATAAATGAGTTATTGACTGATTGATCCGCTCTGAAGCGCTGTCGTGTGAGCCTGGAGAAGCTCATCAGCTCATGGTTTTCCGCGTTAGCTCCGGCGTTACAACCATAGACCGTAAAAATATGGCGTAGCGCGACTTCATTGGCTTCCGCTGATGAGAGTTGAAGCTTTCGGAGGCCACACTCTCACATATGCAGAACAATTTATTATGTTCTGTGAAATAAACAGTTATGAAAATATAGAAATTAAAGCTAAAGCTCAATCTCTTCCCAAAATGGGTTACAACCAAGCGGCTCCTGAAGCGTCACGGAAGTGACTTAAACTGCAGTTCCTCGACTGGCCACTAGAGAGAATCTCATTGAGCTCATGTTAAAATGCCCAACTTTACAGCAGAATAACACATGTTCACAGCCTGGGACAATTTCTAGTTTTGGTCTATACGGCTAGTTTTGCCCTTCATGACGACTGTGAGGGGGTGAATATTTTTATAACTCATCTGTTTACATTATATAAAGCCTTAAAGTTCTGCATAATTAAGGGGCGTGGCCACTTTGAGTGACAGGTGGATAGCCAGTTATCTGCTGTCTGTTATTCATCACCTCAGCTCCGCCCACATCCCGTATTTTTGCCGATTGTGTGTTATCCGGGAGTGGCGGTTGATGAAGCGCTGCTAAGATGGCGACGGCTAGCTTCAGAAACGCTCTGTCGAATCCAACGGGTCACGTCACGGCCATATTTTTATACAGTCTATGGTTACAACCAAGCGGCTCCTCCCGCGTTCTCTCCTGAAGCCGATACGGAAGTGACTTAAACTGCAGTTCCTCGACTGGCCACTAGAGACCGGCTCCAGAGGGAGCAGAATCTCATTGAGCTCATGTTAAAATGCCCAACTTTACAGCAGAATAACACATGTTTACAGTCTGGGACAATATATTATAGTTTTGGTCTGAAAGGCTAGTTTTGCCCTTCATGACGACTGTGAGGAGGTGCTTTATTTTTCAGCGATAGGTCTATTTAACAGTATAGCAAGTCAAGAAAAACTGCTTAGTCTGCACTCAATAAATTAACTATACACTGATTCTTAATGAATATATTAAGATGATTTAACCAGTCATGGGGTGGTTTTCTATTTTTCATTGTTGTTTGATTAACATTAATCACACAGAATATTAGATCCGGCTTAACACCGATCCAATCACCTTCACTAAAGACACCCCCGACTGTGTTCCTGAATACTCACAGGATGTGCATTTTTATATATCTTTGACCATTGAAATCCATAATCCGAAAAGAACTGAATCGCGATCGCATGTTGTCTGAAAGGCGTGTGCGTGCGCTTCAGATCGAGCACATCCGCGCGCGCTATATTTCTCTCATGCGCGTATGTTTCTGTTGCTTTCTTTGTCATGCGCTGCGTGTATATTTAACTCTTCAGCTTCCAGTGTTTAGGCGTCCTGACTCCTGCTGTCACTCATCCACACAAATAAATACAGCTCTTATTAACATGCGGTCCTTCTTAAAGTACGGTACAAATAAAACTCCATATCGTACCGTTTGTAATAGCAGGGTATCGCAGTACTTCTCTAATACCGGGATATCGTGCAACACTAGCTGATACGGTACTGAATGTTTACGGCTAAACGCGTCTCCGTGGGGGCGGGGCTTAAAACGACTAGATTTATCCGACTAAAATATGACTATATCGGCATTGTAGTCAAGAGACTGCCTGAATCCCGCCGTGAGCGGTGCCTGTTGTTCTGTGCGCCGCGTGTTGGCAGCACATCACATGCGTGTGCTTGTTTGAGGGTGGAGGTCTCAGTAAATCACACGCCATCCGGACCTGCATGTTGTAATGTAGTGGAAAGTTCATCTGTTCCAGACGTTTCATGGGAACTTCCTAGAACTGTTGTGTTGTGTGTGCTGGTGTTTCCCTGCAGCCGCTCCACCGGGAACACCGTCTTTCTGTCTTCATTTAGAGGCGATCCGGGAATCCTGCGTCACGTGACCGGAGCGAGACGCCGCTGCTTTCACATACATGTGCGCTCTTCTCAACGCTTGTGCTGTCTTAACTTCAGTCAAGCCGCTTAGAATCGCAGGTTTAGTCCAACTGCATTTGCTGATTTATAAGCAAGAGAAATATACAGATTTATTATTATTATTATTATTTATGGTATATTTCTACAAGAAAAATATATTAGGTAGATTGTTATTATTATTTGTAAACGTATTTCTACAAGAGAAATATGCAGTATTATTATCTGGTATATTTATGATATTTCTATAAATAAATTGATACATTATTATTATTATTATTATTTATGAAATATTTCTATACTAAAAATATTATATTGTTATTATTTATTATTTGTAAATTTATTTCCACAAGAGAAATATGAAGTAGTATTATTTATGGATTATTTATGGAATATTTCTAGAAAAGAAACCTACTTTATTATTATGATTATTTTTGGTGCATTTCTGGGCTATTTCTACAAAATATATATAAAGTATTATTATTATTATTATTAATGGAATATTTCTGCAAGATACATATTATTTATTATTAATGGAATATGTCTACAAGAAAATATTAAGTAAATTGTTATTATTTATGGAATATTTCTACAAAAGACACCTAAATTATTATTGTTATTTATGGAATATGTATAGAATATTTCCACAACCTATATATAAATATTATGGAATATTTATGATATATTTCTACAAGAAATGTATACATTATTATTATTATTTATGAAATATATATACACTAAAAATATTATATTGTTATTATTTATTATTTGTACATTTATTTCCACAAGAGAAATATGAAGTATTATTATTTATGGATTATTTATGGAATATTTATTATTATTATTATTATTATTATTATTATTTGTGCATTTCTGGGCTTTTTCTACAAAATATATATAACGTATTATTATTATTATTATTAATGGAATATTTCTGCAAGATACATATTATTTATTATTATGGTATATTTCTACAAGAAATATATAAGTTATTAGTATTATTAATGGAATATGTCTACAAGAAAATATTGTAAGTAAATTGTTATTATTTATGGAATATTTCTACAAAAGAACCCTAAATTATTATTGTTATTTATGGAATATGTATAGAATATTTCCACAAGAGAGATATAAAGTATTATTATTATTATGGAATATTTATGATAGATTTCTACAAGAAATGTATACATTATTATTATTATTATTTTTATTTATGAAATATATCTACACTAAAAGTATTAGATTGTTATTATTATTTATTATTATTATTTGTAAATGTGTTTCTAAGAGAAATATGAAGTATTATTATTTATGGATTATTTATGGAATATTTCTAGAAAAGAAACCTAATTTATTATTATTATTATTATTTGTGGTGCATTTCTGGGCTTTTTCTACAAAATATATATAACGTATTATTATTATTATTATTAATGGAATATTTCTGCAAGATACATATTATTTATTATTATGGTATATTTCTACAAGAAATATATAAGTTATTAGTATTATTAATGGAATATGTCTACAAGAAAATATTGTAAGTAAATTGTTATTATTTATGGAATATTTCTACAAAAGAACCCTAAATTATTATTATTATTTATGGAATATGTATAGAATATTTCCACAAGAGAGATATAAAGTATTATTATTATTATGGAATATTTATGATAGATTTCTACAAGAAATGTATACATTATTATTATTATTATTTTTGTTATTTATGAAATATATCTTCACTATTAGTATTAGATTGTTATTATTATTTATTATTATTATTTGTAAATGTGTTTCTACAAGAGAAATATGAAGTATTATTATTTATGGATTATTTATGGATTATTTCTAGAAAAGAAACCTAAATTATTATTATTATTATTTGTGGTGCATTTTTGGCCTATTTCTACAAAATATATATATATATAAAGTATTATTATTATTATTATTATTTATTGAATATTTCTGCAAGACACATATTACTTATTGAGCCTCATCAGCCGAGCCGTTCCCTTCATGACTCCTCTCACCTCTCCTCCACTAATGAGGGATGGAACTGAAGCAACGGTCCGGACCTCCTGACATCCGTGGGAATGAATCTTTACTCCCATTCCTGAAACATGATTACAGAAGCACACGGCCTGCTGGGAGTTTGCACATCACTGCAGTTTGAAGCAAGACAGCGGATTGCTCTAGCGCTCACTTTTTCTTTTTTCTCTTTAATTTTTTTTAATTTTTTAATTTTTAATTTATTTAAAGAAATAGGTTTTAATTTTTCTTGAATTTTTAAAGTAAATATCATACAATTTATATATTTAATAATATAATTGTATTTAATGCATTATCATTTATTTATTTATTTAACATTTATATATTATATACAGTTTTACTAAATCTGTTATTTATTTATTCAATATTTAAATTAAACTTTTTAATTTATTTAAAGTAATAAGTTTCCATTTTTATTTTTTGTATTTTTTATAACTTTATAAAATAACTTAAGAAAATGTATATACTTAATAATATAACGCATAATTGTATTATTTATTAAATTTTTATGTATTATATATTGTTTTATAACCTATTATCAATATTCTCTTTGATTTAAATATAATTTCATAAATAAATAATGTATCATCAATAATTTATTATTTATAATATTTCGATTCTCAAATTATTTTGCATTAATTAATAATGCAGTTCAGTTTTTTTTTTTTCCTCTCCATGTTTGTTTATTTAAATCTTATTTCCCTGTTCCTTAATTATTATTTTTTTAAAGTATATTTACAAGAAAATATGAAGTAAATTGTATTATTATTTATGGAGTATTTCTACAAGAGAAACATGAGTTGTTGTGAGTATTTCTGGACTCATTTGACATGTTTTCCATGAGCTGAGAGTAATGCGGTTGAGTTTCCTCTCAGCTGATGATGTTTGACGAGTGACGCATGCTCTTATTTCAATACTCCATGTGATGTGTCTTTGGTCACCCTTGACCTTTTACCTGGAGTCCTGCTGACCCCTCGTCTATTTCCAGCGGGATCTCTGACCTAAACCGCCCATCTTTGTTCGGTGCGGAAAGAATTCCATCAGTCTTGGCGTGACTGGCCGCTCACACATGGTTTAGTGAGTACGGACTGCAGCCTGGCATGTTTTCAAGGCACTTTTACCCCAGTTGCTCAGGAGCGGGTTATTGTGCTGGAGGGGACAGCTGTCCTTGTCCTTTTCCATTGACTCCTCACCTGGATTTTTAAGGGAAGGGCGTCCGTCTGAACGGCGTGTGTAACCTTTGTACATCATTTAATCAGGCGGCCCGTCTGGAATACTAATTTCCCCTGAAACAAACGCCCATCAGCACATAATGTTTTCCAAACACTTCCTTAAAAAGGAACACTTGAAAGTGAGCATCCTGGGCTCTTGTTCAGGTCAACTTCCTGGTCAATCTGAATGTTCTGCACATTATTTGATGGCTGTTCTGTCGTTGCTCCTGCAGGTCCATCCACATGCGCTTTGAGAAGGAGGTGGAGGTGAAGGGCATCCCTGCGTACCGATTCACGCCGCCCCGGGCCACGCTGGCCAGCGGGAAGAACAACCCGGAAAATGAGGGATTCTGTGTCACACCGGGTAAATGCCTGGACGACGGCGTGCTGGATGTGTCTGCGTGTCGCAAAGGTGCATTCAAGCGTGTCTAAAATATATGACATTTTATTAAATAATATAAACGTTTTGCTTATTGTCTTGCATTGTCTTTTCACTTTTGACAGGTACTGTATATAACATTTAGACACACGATATTTAGCCACCATATTTGTATCGGCTGATATATGTTCATTTTTAACGTTATCATCCTCCACATCGGTATCGGCCGATATATGTTCATTTTTAACGTTATGGTTTTTGGCCACCATATCGGTATCGGACGATATATGTTCGTTTTTAACGTTACCGTTATCGGCCACCATATCTGTATCGGCTGATATATGTTCATTTTTAACGTTATGGTTTTTGGCCACCATATCGGTATCGGACGATATATGTTCGTTTTTAACGTTACCGTTATCGGCCACCATATCTGTATCGGCTGATATATGTTCATTTTTAACGTTATGGTTTTTGGCCACCATATCGGTATTGGCCACCATATCGGTATTGCCCAATATATGTTCATTTTTAACGTTATCGTCCTCCATATCGGTATCGGACGATAGATGTTCATTTTTAACGTTATCTTTATCGGCCATCATATCTGTATCGGCTGATATATGTTAATTTTTACATTATCATCCTCCATATCGGCATCGGCTGATAAAAGTTCGTTTTTAAGGTTATCGTTACTGGCCACCATATCGGTATTGACCGATTTATGTTCATTTTTAACATTATCGTCCTCCATATCGGTATTGGACGATATATGTTCATTTTTAACGTTATCGTTATTAGCCACCATATCGGTATTGGCCGATATATGTTAATTTTTACATTATCGTCCTCCATATCGGTATCGGACGATATATGTTAGTTCTTAACGTTATAGTTATCGGCCACCATATCTGTATCGGCTGATATATTGGCTGATATATGTTTTTTTAAGGTTATCGGTTACTGGCCACCATATCGGTATTGCCCAATAAATGTTCATTTTAACGTTATCGTCCTCCATATCGGTATTCGGACAATATATGTTCATTTTTAACGTTATCTTTATCGGCCATCATATCTGTATCGGACTGATATATGTTAATTCTTACATTATCATCCCACCATATCTGTATCGGCTAATATATGTTCATTTTTAAGGTTATCGTTACTGGCCACCATATCGGTATTGACGATTTATAAGTTCATTTTTAACATTATCGTTACTGGCCACCATATCGGTATTGGCTGATATATGTTCATTTTTAACGTTATCGTTATTGGCCACCATATTTGTATTGGCTGATATATAAAATTTTAGACACCACGAAAGGAGCGTTAATGCATTAATTACTAGAATAATTCAATATTCTGAGTTTTCATCCTGTCTGGCGTGAAATGAGTCCTGCCCAAACATTATTCACTTATTTTATGAATCATATTTTTGAAGTTTAAGTCACTTCTGGTTATTTTGGTCCATAACGGGAATCAGGCAGAGCTGCTGACCTTCCTCTCAGATCTGTGTTTGTGTTTTTAGTTTTCTGTCACGCTGTGCTCATGTGAGCTTCAGCAGAACCATTTCTTTATTGCCAAAGCATTGGACAATATATGTTCATTTTTACATTAATAACCACACACACATACACACACATATATGTGTTCTTAAACATGAGGGCTGGAAACCACCATATCTGTCCCATCGCTGCAATCTATATTTCCCCTCATGTGTTAACGTTAAATCCACCTATCGGTATCGGACGATATAAGTTGTTTTCATCATCAAGGTCAGAGTTCTAGCCTTGTTTTCATGAGACGATTTTCATTGTTCATTTAACGTCACGACAGGATGAACATTGGCCACCATATTTGTATCTCATATATAAAATTTTGAGGAAGAGAAGGAGCGTCATTTCTGTTGTTAGAATAATTCAATATTCTGAGTTTTCATCCTGTCTGGCAAATGAGTCACTGACTTGTAAATGCATTATTCACTTGTATTTTATGAATCCAGATGTTTGAAGTTTAAGTACTTCTGTTTACTCATTGCTTTATGTTTAATTCAATCAGTGGTAAAAGTAATCCTTACCTATCCTCTCAGATCTGTGTTTGTGTTTTTAGTTTTCACCTGTCATTATCGCTGTGCTCATGTACAGAGCTTCAGCAGAACCATATCAATATTGCCAAAGCATTGAGTGCTCACATATTACAGGTGAATGTAATAACCACACATACACACACGATATAGTGTTTGTCAAACATGAGGGCTGGAAAACTCTCACCTCTGTCCCGATATGTTCGCTTTCTAATTTCCATGTGCATATCAGTATTGGCGATAAATCCACCTTTTAACGTTATCACGCCACCATATCAGTATCAGTCGATAAATAGCCTTGTTTTCATGAGACGATTTTCCATGTTCTTTAACGTCACGACAGGATGAACATCCATATACTTATCTCATTGTTAAGACAATGCTCCATATCAGTATCGGCGATATATGTTCCTTTGAGTTACCATGCTCCATATCAGTATATTTACTTCTCCTTTGTCTGGCAAGGTCACTGACTTGTAAATGAAGAAAGCTTGTATGTGCGTATAAGATGCTCCATATCAGTATCGTATATGTTCCTTTGTTTACTCATTGCTCCATATCAGTTTAATTCAATCAGTGGTAAAGTTACCTTATATACAGACTATAATCAGGGCCGATATATGTTCCTTTTTGCCTCACCTGTCATTATCAGCTGATATATGCAGAATTACCATGCTCCATATCAATATTGGCCGATATATGTTCCTTTTAACGTTATTGTTATGCCACCATATCAGTATCGGCGATATATGTTTGTTTTAAGCGTTAACATGCTCCATATCAGTATCGGCCGATATATGTTCCTTTTAACGTTACCATGCTCCATATCAGTATCGGCCGATATATGTTCCTTTTTAGCGTTACCATGCTCCATATCAGTATCGGCCGATATATGTTCCTTTTTAGCGTTACCATGCTCCATATCAGTATCGGCCGATATATGTTCCTTTTAGCGTTACCATGCTCCATATCAGTATCGGCCGATATATGTTCCTTTTTAGCGTTACCATGCTCCATATCAGTATCGGCCGATATATGTTCCTTTTTAGCGTTAACATGCTCCATATCAGTATCGGCCGATATATGTTCCTTTTAGCGTTACCATGTTCCATATCAGTATTAGCCGATATATGTTCCTTTTAGCGTTACCATGCTCCATATCAGTATCGGCGATATATGTTCCTTTTAGCGTTAACATGCTCCATATCAGTATCGGCGATATATGTTCTTTTTTAGCATTACCATGCTCCATATCAGTATTAGCCGATATATGTTCTTTTTAGCGTTACCATGCTCCATATCAGTATCGGCGATATATGTTAATTTTATAACATTATCATTATCGGCCGATATATGTTTATTTTTAACATTATCGTTATTGTCCTCCATATCAGTATCAGCCGATATATGTTAGTTTTTAACGTTATCATAATCGGCCACCATATCAATAAACGGCCAATATACGTTCATTTTTAACATTATTGGCCACCATATCAGTATCGGCCGATATATATGTTAATTTTTAACATTATCGTTACTGTCCTCCATATCAGTATCAGCCGATATATGTTTGTTTTTAACGTTATCATAATCGGCCACCATATCAGTAAACGGCCGATAAATGTTCATTTTTAACATTATTGGCCACCATATCAGTATTGGCCGATATATATGTTCATTTTTAACATTATCGTTATTGGCCACCATATCAGTATCAGCCGATATATATGTTCATTTTTAACATTATTGGCCACCATATCAGTATTGGCCGATATATATGTTCATTTTTAACATTATCGTTATTGGCCACCATATCAGTATCAGCCGATATATATGTTCATTTTTAACATTATTGGCCACCATATCAGTATTAACGATATATATATGTTCATTTTTAACATTATCGTTATTGGCCACCATATCAGTATTGGCGATATATATGTTCATTTTAACATTATCGTTATTGGCCACCATATCAGTATTGGCCGATATATATGTTCATTTTTAACATTATCGTTATTGGCCACCATATCAGTATTGGCCGATATATATGTTCATTTTTAACATTATCGTTATTGGCCACCATATCAGTATTGGCCGATATATATGTTCATTTTTAACATTATTGGCCACCATATCAGTATTGGCCGATATATATGTTCATTTTTAACATTATTGGCCACCATATCAGTATTGGGCGATATATATGTTCATTTTTAACATTATCGTTACTGTCCTCCATATCAGTATCAGCCGATATATGTTAGATTTTAACATTATCATAATTATTGTTATCGTCCTCCATATCGTTATCCGAGGGTTTGTTAGTTTTTAATGTTATCGTTATCAGCCACCATATCGGTGCTTAATGAACTGCTCAAATATATGCCTTGAATGTCATGTATGTCGCTTTGGACAAAAGCATTAATGTAAAGGCAGGTTCTGTGAGCCTCATGCTGTTGTTGGTGTGTGTCACAGGTGCTCCTGTAGTCGTGTCTTTCCCTCACTTCCATCTGGGCGATGAGAAATACGCCAACGCCATCGACGGCATTTCTCCGGTCCACGAGCTCCATCAGACCTTTCTGGATCTGAACCCTGTAAGCGATGAACATCCACCTTCAGCTGTGTGATCACACACTCTCAAACAGATCTCAGTTCAGTTCTAATTTATTTGTATAGCGCAAAGTGCATATTGTTTCAAAGCAGTATTTTTTCCATTCAGAGTCAAGTGTTATAAGCAGTAAACCAAACCAATCAGCTACGAGGAGAATCATAACGTTGCAAACTTTGATTGGAACCAAAAGATATTTGTAAATCAGGCAAAAATACATGACTGAACTTAACGGCTTTAGTTAGGGAAAGAACTACAATCCCATGAAGCATTTCGAACTGCATAATCCAATTAAAAATGTCTCTGATTGGTGGATTGTTCTCTAAAGCATCATGGGTAATGTAGTTTTTCACCATTAATTTAACTGTTAAACACAATTATTTAAAACTAAGTTGAAATAATGTGTGCAGAAGCAAATATCATCGATTTACAACCTCGTAGCAGTAAGGCGGTCTTTAACAGTTTATAAATTATTATTTTCCTGTGAGTTTTTTACTTCTGGAATTGGGATTACAACTTGTGCATGCAATGATTACAGTATTAGGATAATATTACAATATTAGGAGAATATTTGAGAGTTTTGCATGTCATTCCAATGTTGCTGTCGTCTGAAATCTTCACAGATGTCAACGTTGCCTAAAAACATCACAAAGGCTGAATGATCTTGAGTTAGTCAACACTCAGGCTAACAGAGAACGTTCTGGCAAGGTTAAGAGGAAAACATTCTTCCAATAACATTAATAGAACGTTCGTTCAATGTTATCTGGTCTTTCTCAAAACGTTAGCACAAAAACATTATGAGTTGTTCATGGAATGTTCACTGGACGTAACGGTGTTTAAATGTTACTATTTGTTTCGGAATGTTTAAAGAACTTTCAAAAGTAACTTAATGTTTAAACAATGATACAGTGGAATGCTCCCTTAACGTTCACATAACCAATGTTCAGGAACAACTTAATGGGATCGTTAGCAAAACTTTTGTTAGCTGGGAGGAAAGCAAAACCGGAAGAATTTGCATACCTACTGTTCATAGCATTTTTGGCAAAAGATGATTGTTTATTTGTTCTTTTTCATCAGATATAATTGTAGTACATTTATGAGAAGCATTATGTGAATGCTTGGCTAAAGAGGTGTTTATCAGGAAGGCTTTTCCAGTGTTCAGAAACTTTTTCATGATCAGTGTCTCTTTCATTTTTCATGTTTATCCTGTGTAATTACTTTGCTAATTGCACTCTGATTCCGATCTTGACTTCTTCTCCTGTGTCAGACTATGGGAATACCTGTTCGTGCCATGAAAAGAGCCCAGATCAACATTCATCTTGACAGAGTGACCGGATTTCCGTGAGTGATGTTTTCCTGTGTGATATATTTAATCACGGTTTGCTGATAAACAGGCGTGTGTGTTTATATAGTTTTATAGCCGAAGCTCTTTGTCTCCTCAGTTTGAGGAATCTCAACAGCACCATCTTCCCCATTCTGTTTCTGAACGAGGTGAGAGTCGGCAGGATGATTTAATCAGCCGTTACTGTTGAATCTCCTGTTGACTGTGATTTGTTGTGCAGTCGGTGGTGATTGACGACGCTTCGGCCGCGAGGATTAACACGCTGCTACTGGTCGTGACTCTAGTCTCCTATTTCCCTCTCATCCTCGTCGCTCTGGGAGTCATCCTGCTCTTAGTCACTATCATCCTCGCCATACGCTTCTATCAGAACAAGGTAATGAAGTGTGAAAGCAGTAGAATCACTATTACTTCCCAGCTTACTCTTCACTTTCCCACCAAATCATTGGCTGTCAGCGCGGTTCAAAAGAACTAAAGCTGCGCCACGTGACACTAATATATGCGCCGAATCTGTCTGTTCTGAATGTGTTTGCTTTGGAAACAGAACGCTATTCTTCCACATTGACCTTTATGAATCAATATTCTCTTTCACACGGTCACTGCAGTAGAGATAAAATACAAGAAAAGGCTGTGAGTATGACACAATCAGTGGATCTGGAACTCTCAGCTAACCAAAAAATGTTCTAAGAACATCTAAAAATGATTTGTTATGTAAACGTACAAAGAAACATTAACCCTTAAAGGGTCATGAAACCCCCTGTTTCAGCAGGAGTGGGATTCTGTGGGACGAGGGAGATGGCTTAAGATTCAGGCGGTAACATTAAAAGCATCAATGCTTCCTACAAATATTGTGGGATATTGTGGCCGATAACATAAAAAATGAACATATATTGGCTGATACCGATAACATTAAAAATTAACATATATCGGCTGATACCGATAACATTAAAAATGAACATATATCGGCTGATACAGATATGGTAGCCGAGACCGGTACGTTAAAAATGAACATATATTGGCCGATACCGATATGGTGGCAGATAACGATAACATTAAAAATTAACATATATCGGCTGATACCGATAACATTATAAATTAACATATATCGACCGATACTGATATGGTGACTGATACCGATAACATTAAAAATGAACATATATCGGCTGATACCTATAACATTAAAAATGAACATATATCGGCTGATACCAATATGGTGACTGATACCAATAACATTAAAAATTAACATATATCAGCCGATACCGATATGGTGACTGATACCGATAACATAAAAAATGAACATATATCGGCTGATACCGATAACATTAAAAATTAACATGTATCGGCTGATACCGATAACATTCAAAATGAACATATATCGGCTGATACAGATATGGTGGCCGATAACGATAACATTAAAAATTTACATATATCAGCTGATACCCATAACATTATAAATAAACATATATCGGCCGATACCGATATGGTGACGGATACCGATAAGTTAAAAATGAACATATATCGGCCGATACCAATATGGTGGCTGATACCAATAACATTAAAAATGAACATTTATCGACCGATACAGATATAGTGGCGATAACGATAACATTAAAAATGAACATATATCGGCCGATACCGTTAAGTAAAAAATTAACATATATCGGCCGATACCAATATGGTGGCTGATAACGATAACATTAAACATTAACATATATTGGCTGATACCGATAACATGAAAAATGAACATATATCAGCGATACCGATATGGTGCGCTGAGACCGTCGTTAAAAATGAACATATATTGGCCGAGACCGATTTGGTGGCCAATACGATAATATGAAAAAATTAACATATATCGGCCGATACTGATATGGTGGCCGATAACGATAACATTAAAACGAACATATATCGGCCAATACCGATATGGTGACCGATATATATCGTAAATCCCTAATAAGAAATGTTTCATAAACAAATATCAATATAAATGATTTTTGAGCTTAGCATGGTTACCAAACAGATATGATAGGATTCTAAGTTAGGATGTTTTAAGTTCTAATAAACATTCTATTAAGGTTACTGAACACTGAAGAACAAGCAAACCTCGCCTTACTCAGATAACAAACATTTAGTTATATAATTTGATCGAACTAATCATTTGATAAAAAGACATTGCACACTTCACTAGCTTCAGTGTAGTTTTTTTTAGTCAGCGTCTCTAACTAAAATGTTTAAATGGTGGCGTGCCTGTAGTTTAATGGCTTTAAATGACTAGTAGCTTGTATCTAGTGGAGCTGAGGTTTCATCCAAACTCTGCTGTTGTTCAGACTGTGGTTTGTGATGTCGTTTCCTGTCATAACTCAATCACATGCTTTCCTGCAGTCGCTAACCGCCACATGCTGCTCTCTAATCAATTCACTGACCTAGTAACAATGCTGTGCTGTCTTTGCTTATTAACATTGTGTCTTACCTGAGCAAAAAGAACATCATGTTGTGCTGATCTGCTTTTATTTAGACTGAAGTGATGCGTTTTGATTTCACTGAGGCTTTCCGCTCATGTAAGTTCACACACTCATTAACCATCTTACAATTACCACTGCTAGTTCAGGCCTGTTTCACACATCACACGTCTGTGGTGCATATTTCCGCAATCATATCATAAGTTTGTGTCACATGCTGAACTCCTGTAGCCTTCCTGTTGCTCAAACCCAGTAACACAAACCCAGCTAACAAAAATACATTTGATTCGCATTCATTGTAGCATTCTTGAAACATTATGGGAACGTTACTTTTGATTGTTCTCTGAACATTCCAAAACAAATAGTAACATTTGAGAAAATGTTCTACAAGTGTCCAGTGAACGTTCCATTAGCAACTTATAAATAATGTGTTTAGAGAACATTCTCAAAGGCCTGATAACTTTGTTCTATTTATGTTACTGGAAAAATGATGTTTTTTTGGTAACTTTGATAGAACACACGCTCTGAGCCGGGAAAGTCATGGGTTCGATTCATAGTGCAACTAAATATGCACATGCATTATTAATATTAATATTCAGATGTGTGAAACAGGCTTAACTTTAACTGAGTCACTAACAGTCTTCATCATACGATGCTTTACTGGTTTACGGACTTGAACATGCTTTACCCGAGTGCACTTGTAATCAGTGTTGGGGGTAAGTTACGTAATAAGATTACTTTTTCAAGTAACTAGTAAAGTAACGCATTACTTATCAAATTTACAACAAATTTACTTTTTCACATTTATCTGACTGACAGCTCTCCTGTCCCCATGAAACCGAGAGTAAGTGCAGAGGTGTGTGTGTGAACATGATAGTTACTGTAGTTCTAGACTAAATTTGAGCATTTATTCATCTCACTTGCATAAAGATTGAGTATTCCTCAAAAACAATAAAATCAGTCAAATGCAAAATATGCAAACCTTCAATAATTAAATGTTAAATAAAACGAATATTTTTATGGATTTAATCTACCTTTATTGACCAATTTGCTGTTGTGATCTTTAATGATTCAGTTAAACCATGAGCAAAAATTACTAGTGTTTTTTTTATTTTTTTTATTGGTAAAACTTTTTTTCTCCTGCGTCCTATTCTTCCATTATCCAGAATGGCAGCGCAGCGGAGCGTGTGAATTTGGATTTTTACCTCAGCCTGAGGCTTATTATTTTAATTTTGGTGTGGAGAGGTCTTTACATTTGCACAAAAATAAAACCTTTTTGTTATAAAAAACAAAAACAAAAAACAAGCCCAGTCAAGTGAGAAAAAGTAACGCAAAAGTAACGTAACACATTACTTTTCTTAAAAAGTAACTAAGTAACTCAATAAGTTACTTTTTTAAGGGAGTAACGCAGTATTGTAATGCATTACTTTTCAAAGTAACTCCCAACACTGCTTGTGCAGCCAAGTTGTTTCAAATCGTATCGTCTTTTCTTTCTCCTTTTAGCCGTCCGCAAAGAAAGACACGTCATACGCTCCTGTGAGCGGCAAAGCGGACGATCAAGATGAGAAAAATGGAACGTTTATCGGCATGACACCCGTGGAGAAGTCTTAAACTGCTGAGTGTGTGTGTGTGTGTGTGAGAGAGAGTGTGAGTGTGTGTGTGTGTGTGTAAGAGTGTGTGTGTGAGAGAGAGTGTGTGTGTCACAGATGCTATCTAACCAGAACTATCAGTAGTTTGTAGAGCGGTGTGTGTCAGTAAATGGCGGTCATCATGATACACACACTGACTCTTCCTCAGGACTACAGGTGTCAGGAGACAGGCATCTTGATGAAGGACTGAAGAGTGTCTCTGCACACACACAGTTCAGGGTCATTCAGCATCTGTTTAGTTACATTTTTAAACACTTTGAGCAACACTGAAGCTGCTGTAAGTGATTTTTAGGAGTATCACACACTGCTCTCGCTGTCCGTCCTGCAGTCTGTACTTTGTGCTCCACGTGTCACATAGTGACACACAAAACAAATATTTAGGCCTAATTGTAAGATCTATGTAAATAGCATATCAAATTTCCATTTGATGGCATAGGTCACAGTGATGTGCCCTTGGTGCTGTCTTAAACAAACATTTCTAACCGTCATGCACTGCTTCTAGTCAAACGCCGATAGATGTGTGCAGCGCTGCATGAAGTCGAACAAGCCTTGTGTTTAGTGGCGGGGTTTGACAGAGGGCGTGTCTGTTGGTGGGCAGGGCTTGGCAAAGGCGTGTCTGTTGGTGGGCGGGCTTTGACAGAGGCGTGTCTGTTGCAGGCTTTGACAGAGCGTGTCTGTTGCGGGCTTTGACAGAGGCGTGTCTATTGGTGGGCGGGCTTTGACAGAGGGCATGTCTATTGGTGGGCGGGCTTTGACAGAGGGCATGTCTGTTGGTGGCGGGCTTTGACAGGGCGTGTCTGTTGCAGGCTCTGACAGAGGCGTGTCTGTTGGTGGCGGGCTTTTACAGAGGGCGTGTCTATTGGTGGGCGGGCTTTGACAGAGGGCGTGTCTATTGGTGGGCGGGCTTTGACAGAGGGCGTGTCTGTTGCAGGCTTTGACAGAGGGCGTGTCTATTGGTGGGCGGGCTTTGACAGAGGGCATGTCTATTGGTGGGCGGGCTTTGACAGAGGGCATGTCTGTCAGGGCGTGTCTGTTGCAGGCTCTGACAGAGGGCGTGTCTGTTGGTGGGCGGGCTTTGACAGAGGGCGGTCTGTTGGTGGGCGGGCTTTGACAGAGGGCATGTCTATTGGTGGGCGGGCTTTACAGAGGCGTGTCTATTGGTGGGCGGGCTTTGACAGAGGCGTGTCTATTGGTGGGCGGGCTTTGACAGAGGGCGTGTCTGTTGCAGGCTTTGACAGAGGGCATGTCTGTTGGTGGCGGGCTTTGACAGAGGGCATGTCTATTGGTGGGCGGGCTTTGACAGAGGGCATGTCTGTTGGTGGGTGGGCTTTGACAGAGGGCATGTCTATTGGTGGGCGGGCTTTGACAGAGGGCATGTCTATTGGTGGGCGGGCTTTGACAGAGGGCGTGTCTGTTGGTGGGCGGGCTTTGACAGAGGGCGTGTCTGTTGGTGGGCGGGCTTTGACAGAGGCGTGTCTATTGGTGGGCGGGCTTTGACAGAGGGCGTGTCTATTGGTGGGCGGGCTTTGACAGAGGGCGTGTCTGTTGCAGGCTTTGACAGAGGGCGTGTCTATTGGTGGGCGGGCTTTGACAGAGGGCATGTCTATTGGTGGGCGGGCTTTGACAGAGGCATGTCTGTCAGGGCGTGTCTGTTGCAGGCTCTGACAGAGGCGTGTCTGTTGGTGGGCGGGCTTTGACAGAGGCGTGTCTGTTGGTGGGCGGGCTTTGACAGAGGGCATGTCTATTGGTGGGCGGGCTTTACAGAGGGCATGTCTGTTGGTGGGTGGGCTTTGACAGAGGGCATGTCTATTGGTGGGCGGGCTTTGACAGAGGGCATGTCTATTGGTGGGCGGGCTTTGACAGAGGGCGTGTCTGTTGGTGGGCGGGCTTTGACAGAGGGCGTGTCTGTTGGTGGGCGGGCTTTGACAGGGCGTGTCTGTTGCAGGCTCTGACAGAGGGCGTGTCTGTTGGTGGGCGGGCTTTGACAGAGGCGTGTCTGTTGGTGGGCGGGCTTTGACAGGGCGTGTCTGTTGCAGGCTCTGACAGAGGCGTGTCTGTTGGTGGGCGGGCTTTGACAGAGGGCGTGTCTGTTGGTGGGCGGGCTTTGACAGGGCGTGTCTGTTGGTGGGCGGGCTTTGACAGAGGGCGTGTCTGTTGGTGGGCGGGCTTTGACAGAGGCGTGTCTGTTGGTGGGCGGGCTTTGACAGGGCGTGTCTGTTGCAGGCTCTGACAGAGGCGTGTCTGTTGGTGGGCGGGCTTTGACAGGGCGTGTCTGTTGCAGGCTCTGACAGAGGCGTGTCTGTTGGTGGGCAGGGTTTGATCGAGAGCGTGTCTGTTGGTGGGCGGAGTTAGTGGTGCATTGTTTTAAGTCAACTGCCGATAGGAGCAGCTGTGGAGCAGCTGTGTCCTCATCAGAGCTTGTGTTGTCGCTCTGGAGAAGCTGTACAGAATGCACCAGCCGGTCGAACAAACCTTTTGTTAGTGTTTTGCCATTTGACAGAGGGTTTGTCTCTGTTAGTGGGTGTGGTTTGGCCAAGAGGGTGTGTCTCTGTTAGTGGGTGTGGTTTGGCCAAGAGGGGGTCTCTCTGTCTGTGGGTGTGGTTTGGCCAAGAGGGTGGGTCTCTGTTAGTGGGTGTGGTTTGGCCAAGAGGGTGTGTCTCTGTTAAGTGGGTGGGCTTTCACAGGGGCATGTCTCTATTAGTGGGTGTGGTTTGGCCCAGAGGTCGTGTCTCGGCCCAGAGGTCGTGTCTCGCCCAGAGGTCGTGTCTCGGCCCAGAGGTTGTGTCTCGGCCCAGAGGTCGTGTCTCGGCCCAGAGGTCGTGTCTTGGCCCAGAGTAACAGAAGTTGTGTCTCTGTTAGTGGGTGTGGTTTAGCCAAGAGGGTGTGTCTCTGTTAGTGGGTGTGGTTTAGCCAAGAGGTGTGTCTCTGTTAGTGGGTGTGGTTTAGCCAAGAGGGTTTGTCTCAGTTAGTGGGTGTGGTTTAGCCAAGAGGGTGTGTCTCTGTTAGTGGGTGTGGTTTGGCCCAGAGGTCGTGTCTCGGCCCAGAGGTCGGTGTCTCGGCCCAGAGGTAGTGTCTTGGCCCAGAGGTCGTGTCTCGGCCCAGAGGTCATGTCTTGGCCCAGAGTAACAGAAGTTGTGTCTCTGTTAGTGGGTGTGTTTAGCCAAGAGGGTGTGTCTCTGTTAGTAGGTGTGGTTTAGCCAAGAGGGTTTGTCTCAGTTAGTGGGTGTGGTTTAGCCAAGAGGGTTTGTCTCTGTTAGTGGGTGTGGTTTGGCCAGAGGTTTGTCTCTGTTAGTGGGTGTGGTTTGGCCAAGAGGGTTTGTCTCTGTTAGTGGGTGTGGTTTGGCCAAGAGGGTTTGTCTCTGTTAGTGGGTGTGGTTTGGCCAAGAGGGTGTGTCTCTGTTAGTGGGTGTGGTTTGGCCAAGAGGGTGTGTCTCTGTTAGTGGGTGTGGTTTAGCCAAGAGGGTTTGTCTCAGTTAGTGGGTGTGGTTTAGCCAAGAGGGTTTGTCTCTGTTAGTGGGTGTGGTTTAGCCAAGAGGGTGTGTCTCTGTTAGTGGGTGTGGTTTAGCCAAGAGGGTGTGTCTCTGTTAGTGGGTGTGGTTTGGCCAAGAGGGTTTGTCTCAGTTAGTGGGTGTGGTTTGGCCAAGAGGGTTTGTCTCTTTTAGTGGGTGGGCTTTCACAGAGGGCGTGTCTCTATTGGTGTAGTTCGGCCAAGAGGGCGTGTCTCTGTTAGTGGGTGTGGTTTGGCCAAGAGGGTGTGTCTCTGTTAGTGGGTGTGGTTTGGCCAAGAGGGTGTGTCTCTGTTAGTGGGTGTGGTTTGGCCAAGAGGGCGTGTCTCTGTTAGTGGGCGGGGTTTGCCACAGAGGGCGTGTGCAGTCCTAAAGTAAAGCTCCTAAAAATCATTTGCAGCACCTTTAACAATCAGACACTGTTGACTGAGTTTTATGAGGCCAAACAAAAGCAACTGTATATTTGTTACCAAATGGTTGGTTCACACAGGATGTGTGTTCAGGAACACCTGGTATCTTTAAGTTGACCTGGCATGCTTATGGTACAACACCGCGGCCAAAGACTGCGTCTGACACACGTGTACATCAACAATACAACCTCCTGTGTGAACGAGGCATACGCGACTGAACCTGCTGTGCCTTCGGTTTGAAATTCATTTTATTTCAGTGAACCGATGACATCCAATCAGCCTCCTTACAGATGATTTTATAAGTGTCAAATACTAAAATTTAATGATCTGATATTTGTTGATTTGATTTGAGTTTGTCCCGCTGGGGAATATATAACCTAACGTCTGTAGTCATTTCAGTCGACTCGCTTCAGCAAACGTAAACTTTGATCCTCAAACACTGAACACGGACCAATGTCTGATTTATTTGAGATGATTTCAAGGTTTATTGTTTTGAAATGCGGATCTGTAAGTATTATTAGACACAGCAGGATTGCAATCAGATTGCATCGTGTTACTGAACTAATATTTCAGAATCTGAAATATGAAAAGAAGTATTTTATCTGTATATTTTCGTTGTTTAGCGGAGAGGATCACTCACTCATTTTGATATGTTACAGATTCATGTTTGTACTGGCTTTCCCTCGACTAGATGCTTTGGTGCAAAATCATAACATAATAACCTCTTATCATAAGCAAAGGTGTGTATTATCAATCACATTGCACTAAAATACACTATATTCAATTCTGAAGATGCATGTTTAACGCACTGTTTTTTGAGATGGTCACTGGTTTCAATCTCTGAGCCATTTTATTTGAGTTTTATGATTTCTTTATGCTATTATACCGATGTGCCAAACATGAAAAAATGCACTTGATGAGTTTGATTTACTTGGACATCAATGGAAAA
>CM040930.1:37002134-37007134 GCA_023029165.1 Gobiocypris rarus | reverse complement strand
TTATTCCAGTCTGACAATAATGACCGTTTGAAAATATTCCCACTCTGTTATTCCGTTTAAAATCAGACAGTTTAAAATATTCCCGCTCTGTTATTCTGTTTAAAATCAGACAGTTTAAAATATTCCCGCTCTGTTATTCTGTTTAAAATCAGACAGTTTAAAATATTCCCGCTCTGTTATTCTGTTTAAAATCAGACAGTTTAAAATATTCCCGCTCTGTTATTCCGTTTAAAATCAGACAGTTTAAAATATTCCCGCTCTGTTATTCCGTTTAAAATCAGACAGTTTAAAATATTCCGCTCTGTTGTTCCATTTAAAATCAGACAGTTTAAAATATTCGCCCTGTTGTTCCGTTTAAAATCAGACAGTTTAAAATATTCCCGCCCTGTTATTCCGTTTAAAATCAGACAGTTTAAAATATTCCCGCCCTGTTATTCTGTTTAAAATCAGACAGTTTAAAATATTCCCGCTCTGTTATTCCATTTAAAATCAGACAGTTTAAAATATTCCCGCTCTGTTATTCTGTTTAAAATCAGACAGTTTAAAATATTCCCGCCCTGTTATTCCGTTTAAAATCAGACAGTTTAAAATATTCCGCCTGTTATTCTGTTTAAAATCAGTTATTCTGTTTAAAATCAGACAGTTTAAAATACTCCCGCCCTGTTATTCCGTTTTAAATACAAATAGCCAGTTAAAAAATATTCCCTCCTGTAAATCCATTTTAAATCAGAATAGACATTTTGAAAATATTCCCGCTTGTTAGTTTTAGATCAGAATAGACAATTAAAAAATATCCCCGCCTGTAAATCCGTTTTAAATAGACCGGTTTAATAGATGTCCGCCTAGTTCGTTGTGCTTGGTTTAAATCGGTATCCCGTGAATCTCTGTGTCTTGTGGGCCGCGTCGCGCCCCCTACCGCCAGCACCAGTCATGACCGCGCGAGTCAAAGCCTTTACGGCTCTGAGGCGTTTAGAAGCGCCGAGCAGATCGGGGATAAATAATAGACTAAAGATGGCGACGGTGGAGGATTCATGGGACAAATTAGAATCCAAAACTTCCCTTTGGAATACTGAGTCCAGCGATCCAGTCGCGCACTGAGCACCGCGAAACCCCGCGACACCGAGCCGAGACCCGGTTCCGCCTCTCTGGCGCCATTACGGGGTTTTCCTTGTAAACATTCTCGATTGCAGTAACGAAATAAAGCGGAATTTGGACTCCGATCATCCGAACCGACACCGAATCCAGCCGATATGATCCCAGACTGAATACGAACCGAGTGTAGTTTGGTTCTGGTGCATGGAGGCCGCGGAAGGAGTCTGTCCGTCCCGGTGTCGCAGTGATTTGGGTCAGAACACCGGATCGTGATGTATTTTCTGAGCGGCTGGCCGCGGAGGCTCCTCTGCCCGCTCCGGAGCGGCGAACGGCCCTTTCTGGTCGAGCCCAGCGCGCAACGGTTCTACCTGGCCGTGCTGTCCGAGACCCAGATCAGCATCTGGTTCAGCAGGGTAAGAAACACCGCTAACTCACTTTTAATGCTGGTGCTGTGGCTTAGTGGTAACCTGAAGGTTTGGGTTCGAATCCTAAACATGTCAGTTGTGTATTTAAAGGTAAGCTGTGTGGCTTAGTGGCTGCTTACCTAATGGTTTTAGGTTTAAATTAATTGAGTATCCAACTCGTTAAGGTATTGGAATGATGGGTGAAGTGGCTTAGTGGTAAATGTTCGAACTTTCTACCAATGGGTTAAGGGTTTAAATCCTGGATGAGGGGTATTTCAGCAGTGTTTACTAGAGTTATCTAGTGGTTTTAGTGGTAAACACTGATGGATCAATAGATCAGGGCTCTGGGTTGTTCTGTGGCTTAGTGGTAAATGATCTCGGTTACGCAATGGTTCTGGGTTTTAGTCCATAATGCATTCATTCCTGTGGGGTCTGATATGGGGTGCGGTGGTTATTGGGTTCTGTGCTGATACCTGTAGGTTTGATGACTCCATTTAGAGGAAAATCAGAACAATAATATCATGTATAATGAATGATGTGGCTTAGTGGTGAAGGTTTGAACCTGAGAAGGGCTTATTAATGAGTAACAAGTCTAGGCTACTGGAGTGTCTACTGTTTGTGTTAATAGAGTCATGTCAGATATTGGACAATCATCCAATTGATTTAAAGCATTTTGAACGCTGAGTATTTAAATCAGAGCCCAGAGATGCGAATGATGATGCTGTGTTAGTTAGAGTGTGTGATGTCACAGCAGACCTGCGGGTGTTGTTGATCTCTGTTAGAGGCTCTCGCCGTGTGAGAGGCGATGTTTGATGATGTCAGAGAGGCTATGTTAGATGATGTCAGAGGCTCGCCCGTGTGAGGAGATGTTTGATGATGTCAGAGGCTCGCCCGTGTGAGGTGATGTTTGATGATGTCAGAGGCTCTCGCCGTGTGAGGAGATGTTTGATGATGTCAGAGGTTCGCCTGTGAGGTGATGTTTGATGATGTCAGAGGCTCTCGCCGTGTGAGGTGATGTTTGATGATGTCAGAGGCTCTCGCCGTGTGAGGTGATGTTTGATGATGTCAGAGGCTCTCGCCGTGTGAGGAGATGTTTGATGATGTCAGAGGTTCGCGCCCTGTGAGGTGATGTTTGATGATGTCAGAGGCTCGCCGTGTGAGGTGATGTTTGATGATGTCAGAGGCTCTCGCCCGTGTGAGGTGATGTTTGATGATGTCAGAGGCTCTCGCCCGTGTGAGGTGATGTTTGATGATGTCAGAGGCTCTCGCCCGTGTGAGGTGATGTTAGATGATGTCAGAGGCTCTCGCCCGTGTGAGGCGATGTTTGATGATGTCAGAGGCTCGCCCGTGTGAGATGTTTGATGATGTCAGAGGCTCTCGCCGTGTGCGATGTTTGATGATGTCAGAGAGGTGATGTTAGATGATGTCAGAGGCTCTCGCCGTGTGAGGCGATGTTTGATGATGTCAGAGAGGTGATGTTAGATGATGTCAGAGGCTCTCGCCGTGTGAGGAGATGTTTGATGATGTCAGAGGCTCTCGCCCGTGTGAGGTGATGTTAGATGATGTCAGAGGCTCGCCCTGTGAGGTGATGTTTGATGATGTCAGAGGCTCGCCCGTGTGAGGTGATGTTAGATGATGTCAGAGGCTCTCGCCCGTGTGAGGTGATGTTAGATGATGTCAGAGGCTCTCGCCCGTGTGAGGAGATGTTGATGATGTCAGAGGCTCTCGCCGTGTGAGGAGATGTTAGATGATGTCAGAGGCTCTCGCCCGTGTGAGGAGATGTTTAGATGATGTCAGAGGCTCTCGCCCGTGTGAGGTGATGTTTGATGATGTCAGAGGCTCTCGCCCGTGTGAGGAGATGTTGATGATGTCAGAGGCTCTCGCCCGTGTGAGGTGATGTTTGATGATGTTAGAGGCTCTTGCCCGTGTGAGGTGATGTTTGATGATGTCAGAGGCTCTCGCCCGTGTGAGTGATGTTTGATGATGTCAGAGGCTCGCCCGTGTGAGGTGATGTTTGATGATGTCAGAGGCTCTCGCCCGTGTGATGTGATGTTTGATGATGTTAGAGGCTCTCGCCCGTGTGAGGTGATGTTTGATGATGTCAGAGGCTCTCGCCGTGTGAGGTGATGTTAGATGATGTCAGAGGCTCTCGCCCGTGTGAGGTGATGTTTGATGATGTCAGAGAGGTGATGTTAGATGATGTCAGAGGCTCTTTGCCCGTGTGAGGTGATGTTTGATGATGTTAGAGGCTCTCGCTCGTGTGAGGCGATGTTTGATGATGTCAGAGAGGCTATGTTAGATGATGTCAGAGGCTCTCGCCCGTGTGAGGTGATGTTTGATGATGTCAGAGGCTCTCGCCCGTGTGAGGTGATGTTTGATGATGTCAGAGGCTCTCGCCGTGTGAGGAGATGTTAGATGATGTCAGAGGCTCTCGCCGTGTGAGGAGATGTTTGATGATGTCAGAGGCTCGCCGTGTGAGGTGATGTTTGATGATGTCAGAGGCTCTCGCCCGTGTGAGGTGATGTTTGATGATGTCAGAGAGGCTATGTTAGATGATGTCAGAGGCTCTCGCCCGTGTGAGGTGATGTTTGATGATGTCAGAGGCTCGCCCGTGTGAGGTGATGTTTGATGATGTCAGAGGCTCTCGCCCGTGTGAGGTGATGTTTGATGATGTCAGAGAGGCTATGTTAGATGATGTCAGAGGCTCGCCCGTGTGGTGATGTTTGATGATGTCAGAGGCTCTCGCCCGTGTGAGGTGATGTTAGATGATGTCAGAGGCTCTCGCCCGTGTGAGGTGATGTTAGATGATGTCAGAGGCTCTCGCCCGTGTGAGGTGATGTTTGATGATGTCAGGCTCGCCCGTGTGAGGTGATGTTTGATGATGTCAGGCTCTCGCCCGTGTGAGGTGATGTTTGATGATGTCAGAGGCTCTCGCCCGTGTGAGGTGATGTTTGATGATGTCAGAGGCTCGCCCGTGTGAGGAGATGTTTGATGATGTCAGAGGCTCTGCCCGTGTGAGGTGATGTTGATGATGTCAGAGGCTCGCCCGTGTGAGGTGATGTTTGATGATGTCAGAGGCTCGCCCGTGTGAGGAGATGTTTGATGATGTCAGAGGCTCTCGCCCGTGTGAGGTGATGTTTGATGATGTCAGAGGCTCGCCCGTGTGAGGTGATGTTTGATGATGTTAGAGGCTCTCGCCCGTGTGAGGTGATGTTTGATGATGTCAGAGGCTCGCCCGTGTGAGGTGATGTTTGATGATGTCAGAGGCTCGCCCGTGTGAGGAGATGTTTGATGATGTCAGAGGCTCTCGCCTGTGTGAGGTGATGTTAGATGATGTCAGAGGCTCGCCCGTGTGAGGAGATGTTTGATGATGTCAGAGGCTCTCGCCTGTGAGGTGATGTTTGATGATGTCAGAGGCTCGCCCGTGTGGTGATGTTTGATGATGTCAGAGGCTCGCCCGTGTGAGGAGATGTTTGATGATGTCAGAGGCTCGCCCGTGTGAGG
>CM040930.1:36977134-36994634 GCA_023029165.1 Gobiocypris rarus | reverse complement strand
GGTTTAATATGGAGTCGGCCCACCCTTTGCAGCTCTAACAGCTTCAGCTCTTCTGGGAAGGCTTTCCTCAAGGTTTAGGAGTGTGTTTATGGGGATTCTTCTAGAAGTCCATTTGTGAGGTCAGGCACTGATGTTGGACGAGAAGGCCTGGCTCGCAGTCTCCACTCTAATTCATCCCAAAGGTGTTCTATCGGGATGAGGTCAGGACTCTGTGCAGGCCAGTCCAGTTCCTCCACACCAAACTCGCTCATCCATGTCTTTATGGAGCGGCGCTTTGTGCACTGGAGCGCAGTCATGTTGGGACAGGAAGGGGCCGTCCCAAACTGTTCCCACGGTTGGGAGCATGAAATTGTCTAAAATGTTTTGGTGAAGCATTAAGAGTTCCTTTCACTGGAACTAAGGGCCAACCACTGAAAAACAACCCCACCCCATAATCCCCTCCACCAAACTTTACACTTGGCACAATGCAATCAGGCAAGTCCCGCTCTCTGGCAACCGCTAAACCCAGACTCATCCATGGATGGTCAGACAGAGAAGCGTGATTGGTCACTCAGAGAACACGCCTCACTGCTCTAGAGTCCAGTGGTGGCGTGCTTTACCCCACTGCATCCCACGCTTTGCATTGCTCTTGGTGATGTAAGGCTTGGATGAGCTGCTCGCCATGGAAACCCATTCCATGAAGCTCTCTCCGCACTGTTCTTGAGCTCTTCTGAAGGCCACAGGAGTTTGGAGGTCTGGAGCGATTGACTCTGCAGAAAGTTGGTGACTTCGACTGTGACCTCAGCATGCGCTGACCCCGCTCTGGGATTGAGTTGCTGTTGTTCCCAATCGCTCTCTTTGTTATAATCCCACTAACAGTTGAGCGTGGAATATTTAGTAGTGAGGAAATGTCAGGAATGGCCTTATTGCACAGGTGGCAACCTATCCCGGTCCCACGCTTGAGTTCACTGAGCTCCTGAGAGCGAGCCATTCTCTCACAAATGTGTGTAGAAGGCCTGCATGCCTAGTGCTTGATTTATACACCTGTGGTCATGAAGGGACTGAACACCTGAACTCAGGGATTTGGAAGGGTTGCTACTTTCTTTGTATATAGTTCTACCTAATAATAACTGTGGCGAGGGGCGTGGTTTAGCGAGGTCTGTGACGGGAGAGAGAGTCAGAGGCCGAGCGGCACGTAAGTGAATCAGGTACAAACGATGAACACCTGTCTCTTGTTTCAGTAATTGGCGTGGAGAGACAGGTCATAAGCCACGCAGGAGATGAGGACCGAGAGAGAGAGAGAGGCTGACACACAGTGCTGGGGCTCGAGCGGAAGCAGAGAGGAACTGCCTAAACCGACGGACCATTTGAGAAATTGAGTTTTGTGTTATTAGTGCGAAGTGCACTGTGTCTTACCACCTGAGTTAATTGAGTAATAAACCGTCTCGAGTGCCAGCCAGCCGACCCCTGTGTCTTCTTCCTCACACCCCCACACTAACCTTGTTACATTGGTGCCGAAGCCCGGGAGGGGAAGAAGACCAGAGCCGCCGCCATGCAAGCGCCCCAGCAACGCCATTTGCGGATATCATCCAGGCGCCGCGGGCCTGCACAAGGAGCAACACCAATCCATGCTGGAGATCAGGACGAGCAGGAGCGACGATTCCAGGCGCTCCTCCTGGCCCAGCAGCAGGACCGCGAGCTGTTCCGGAGCTGCCTTGACCGGGAGGTTCCCGCCGGGGATACATCATCATCCCCGGCCAGCGCCACCCGCATGCAGCTCACCAAGATGGGACCGCAGGACGACCCGGAAGCCTTCTTGGACCTGTTCGAGCGGTCCGCGGAAGCATGCGGGTGGCGCGACTGGACTGGCCGCGCGCTCATCCCGCTGCTGTCCGGTGAGGCGCAGATAGCGCCCAACAACTGCCAGTCCAGAACCTCCTGGTCTATGATGACCCACGGCGGCCATCCTTCAGCGGGTCGGTCTCTCCCCCGAACAACATCGCCAGCGATTCCGGTCGCTGACCCTGGGGGAGAACAGCCGGCCCTTCGTGATGGCCCAGCAGCTCCGGGACGCCTGCAGATGGCTGATGGCGGACCAGTCGACGGTCGACCAGGTCGTGGACAGAGTGGCACTGGAGCAATTTATTGCGCGGCTGCCCCGGAAAACCGCGCAATGGGTCCAGTGCCACAGGCCGACGTCGCTGGACCAAGCCATCGAGCTGGCGGAGGATCAGATGGTGGCGTGCCCAGGGTCGGGCGAACCCCTGCCGGCGGCTTCTCTCTCTCTCTCTCTCACCCCTCCCCTTCTTCTTCTTCTTCTCCTCCCTCCCCCTATAGGCCAGTTCCAGCTCCCGCATAAGGAGGCTACCCATCACGGGTCAGACGCGGGGAGGTTCGGGAATCCCGGGCTCTCGAGCGCCATCCAGGGGCGCGGAGCCGCCGCCTTGTCTTCAGCCTCCGGTCCCGCTTTCCTCTCTCCACGCCAATTCCCTGGTTCACTTCCTGCCACTGGGGCGGCGGGAAGTCTGGGCCGCCTGTTGGCGGTGCGGGACCCGGTCACTTTATAGACAGGTGTCCCGTGATGGAGGTGGGGACGTTGATCCGGGTCCTCGACGCGCTCAAGCTGCCCCCGATCACGCCGGCTGTACCAAATACCAGTGAGTATTCAGGGGTACCTATCCGGCTTTGGTGGATTCGGGATGTAACCAGACCTCTATCCATCAAAGCCTGATACAATCGTTGGCACTGGATAATAGCCGCCTGGTTAGGGTTCGTGTGTGCACGGGATGTGGTGAACTATCCGCTGGTGACGGTTATAATTCAATTTCGGGTCAAAACCATAGAGTGGAGGTGGCAGTTAATCCGCACCTCCGACATCCGCTAATTTTGGGGACAAATTGGCCTGCATTTGGGAGTCTATTGGCATGTTTATGTGCGCGGATGTCTCTTGGGGGAGAAAAGGCGGGAGCGAGAGCGGTTGTGCAGGTGGGAGAGGCTGAGCTGACCACCGGGTACTCTTACAGAGGAAGGGAGCGGGTAGAGAGGCTGGACCTCACTAACCGCGATGATTTTCCTCTGGAACAGTCCCGGGATGAGTCGCTCAAAATGCGCTTGCGCAGGTCCGATCAATCGACGGACAGCTTCTCCACCCTGATCAGACGCTCGTATCCTTATTTTGCCATATTAAGAGACAGGTTGTATCGAGTGACCCAAGACACTCAGTCAAACCAGGATACAACCCAGTTGTTAGTCCCAAAAAGCCGCCGGAAATGCTTTTCCAGGCGGCTCATTCTAATCCAATGGCCGGTCATTTGGGGCAAGCGCGACACTAAATCGCTTAATGGTCCGGTTCTTGGCCGGGCATTCACGCAGAACGCGCGCAGATGGTGCGCGTGGTCGCGTGAATGTCAACTGGTAAATCCACCGCCTGCCCAAAAGCGCCATTGCGCCTCTACCGCTTATGCAGGTCCCTTCGAGAGAATTGGCATGGACCTCATCGGACCATTAGAGCGATCCGCACGGGGCATCGGTTTGCATTGGTCTTGGTGGATTATGCAACCCGATACCCCGAAGCAATTGCCCTCCGTAGCATTTCGGCGAAGAGTGTTGCGGAGGCGTTGTTTCGTAATCTCCCGAGTGGGGATCCCGGGAGATCCTCACTGACCAGGGCACGGCGCTTATGTCACGGACGCTACGCGAACTTTACGGGTTATTGGGCATTAAATCGTCCGCACCAGCCGCCTATCACCCACAGACGGATGGTTTGGTGGAACGATTTAATCGCACATTGAAGACAATGATCCGAAAGTTCGCATAAGAAGACGCCAAAAATTGGGATAGATGGTTGGAACCCCTATTGTTCGCTGTACGCGAGGTCCCGCAAGCCTCCACAGGGTTTTCCCATTCGAGCTTCTCTATGGACGCCAGCCCCGTGGGGTGTTGGACGCCCTCAGGAGGCTTGGGAGGACGGACTTCGCAAGGCAAAAACGAAATTCAGTATGTAATGGACCTGAGAGCAAAACTCCACACCTTGGGGCGGCTATCCATGGAGAATTTGCTACAGGCTCAAGACAAACAAAGCCGGCTATACAATAGGGGAACGAAACTGCGTGAATTTGCACTGGGAGATAAAGTGCTTGTATTACTCCCAACTTCTAGCTCAAAATTGCTCGCCAAGTGGCAAGGGCCCTTTGTGGTCACACGACTAATAGGAAATCTCGATTATGAGGTAGTTCGGTCGGATAGGAGCGGAGCACATCAAATATACCACCTTAACCTCCTTAAAAATGGAGTGAGGGGAGTCAGTGATGCTGGCAACGGCAGTGAGTGGGGAGGAGGATCTCGGCCAGAGGTGAGCACAAAAGGTACATCCTCGCTCTGGCACCAGGGGAGATCACCTCGCCGTTGCAGCTCACTGACATAGCCCAGTTGCAGGAAGTTTTTTCGATGTGTTCTCGCCTACCCGGTCGAACTAATCTCATTCAGCACCATATCGAGACAGAGCCGGGGTGGTAGTTCGCAGCCGTCAGATAGATTACCAGAACACAAGAAAAAAGTGGTTCAGGATGAATTAGAGGCAATGCTGGATATGGGAGTGATAGAAGAGTCCTACAGTGACTGGGCTAGCCCGATAGTTTTAGTCCCTAAAACGGACGGCTCAATCCGTTCTGTGTGGATTATCGCAAGGTGAATGCTGTGTCGAAATTCGACGCATATCCAATGCCAAGGGTTGATGAGTTGCTCGATCGGCTGGGCACGGCTCGTTTTTACTCGACGCTGGATTTAACAAAAGGATATTGGCAGATCCCCTTAACGCCTTTATCTAAAGAGAAAACAGCCTTTACGACGCCGTTCGGATTACACCAATTTGTCACCCTTCCTTTCGGGTTGTTTGGGGCTCCGCCACGCTTCAGCCGCCTCATGGATAGAATTCTTCGTCGCATGCGGCATATGCCGCTGCCTACTTGGATGATATTGTCATCTATAGTAATGATTGGCAGCGCATATGGAGCATGTGCGGCCGCCCTGGGATCGCTGAGACTGGCTGGGCTGACAGCCAACCCAAGAAGTGTGCAATTGGGCGCGTGGAGGTCAGGTATCTGTTTCCACTTGGGTCATGGGCAGGTGCGCCCTCAAATTGACAAAACAGCAGCAGTTGCAACCTGCCCGAGACCCAAGACCAAAAAGGAGGTGAGGCAGTTCCTTGGGCTAGCGGGATACTATAGAAGGTTTGTGCCTAATTATTCGGAACTCACTAGCCCACTGACTGACCTCACTAAAAAGGAAGCGCCAGATCCAATCCAGTGGTCAGAGCTGTGCCAGCAGGCTTTTACCCAGGTGAAGGCTGCTCTATGTGGCGGGCCGCTATTACAATCGCCTGATTTTTCTCTCCCGCTTATGTTGCAGACTGACGCGGACAGGGGACTGGGGGCAGTCCTAACCCAGGAGAGAGGAGGAGGAGCGGCCGGTGCTGTACATCAGTCGCAAGCTCTCAAAGAGAGAGACGATGTACAGCACCATTGAAAAGGAGTGTTTGGCAATCCGGTGGGCCGTTCTTACCTCCGCATTATATCCTGGGAGGGAGTTCACCTCTGTTCGACCACGCCTCTGCAGTGGCTCCACCGCATGAAGGATACCAACGCGCTGGATCACCCGCTGGTATCTCGCTTACAGCCATTTAAGTTCAAGGTGGTCCACAGGCCGGGGCGAGATGGTTGTGGCTGACTTCCTTTCCAGAAATGGGGAGGCTGCAGGCGGATGGCTCCCGGCCTGAGTCGGGCGGTGGGGGGTATGTGGCGAGGGGGCGTGGTTTAGCGAGGTCTGTGACGGAGAGAGAGTCAGAGGCCGAGCGGCACGTAAGTGAATCAGGTACAAACGATGAACACCTGTCTCTTGTTTCAGTAATTGGCGTGGAGAGACAGGTCATAAGCCACGCAGGAGATGAGGACCGGGAGAGAGAGGCTGACACACAGTGCTGGGGCTCGGAAGCAGAGAGGAACTGCCTAAACCGACGGACCATTTGAGAAATTGAGTTTTGTGTTATTAGTGCTAAGTGCACTGTGTCTTACCACCTGAGTTAATTGAGTAATAAACCGTCGAGTGCCAGCCAGCCGACCCTGTGTCTTCTTCCTCACACCCCCACACTAACCTTGTTACAATAACATATAAGATAGGCCTGTTAAATGGCTCGTAAGCGAATCAAGAGCAGAAATGTGAGAACTGTGTTCTCAGGCGTTCTCAGTGCTATCAAAATAAAAGTCAAAATAACAAGCATGGCTTACGTCACTTCAGAGTTATTGGCGGTGCGAATGCAATCAGGAAAATTACCCTCTGGGAACTACCCTGATGCCTAGTTCCTATAACCAAGTTCCTAGAACTACCCGGTAAAGCCCCTATTATTGTACCATGCATATTTTGACATGAGGCTTAATGCTTTAGAAAAGCAATACAAGTTTTTCAGGAAGAGTGTTTTCAGCTTGTTTTTTGCAGTTGCTTCAAACATTAGTTGGGAACTTTCCCCAGGAACGAGGAACGAGGGGTGGCAGTCGGTGTGTTTCGACTGCAGGGTGTAAATGAAGCTCCGGGTAAATATTTCCCCCTCCGATAGTCCCTGCTCACGAGGTAGGGCTTTTTCAAAGTTCAGGAACTTTCAGGGGTGGGACTTGGGCGCTGATTGGTTGAGCTTGCGCAGCATTTTATTTCAAGTCTTTTGCGAGGTTGGTTCTGCGAAGTCCGTAATGACTGATAACATACGCTGCCATTTTCAGAATACGCTTTGGTATCAGTGCTCGTCTCTTTTCCACCGTTTTTTTGGATCACTTTACTCGACATGCTAGCTGGCAACATAGGATTCCATTCATTATGCTAAGCTAAGCTAAGCTAGCGGCGACCCTGCCAAACTAAAACAACTCATGCACTGAGACAAACTTTTTTTTTCCAACTTATAAAAGTTGAATAAGCCCTATTTCTAAAAACGGTGGAGTGTTCCTTTAAAAAAGTGCAGAGACACTTTCATCTCATTTGAACAAAACCTTGATAATATTGATAATCGTGATAATTTGGGTCTTTATAATCGTGATGTGAAATTTCCATACCGTTTCATCCCTACTCTCTCTGTTTGATTGACAGATTGATCTCTTTCTTTATAGAATTTAATCACCGTTATATAACCGATTATTTTCATCTACTAAGAGAAGCAATGCAAGTTGTTGTTTAGTCACTGGTTTGATTTACTGACACACAGACAAAGAACATCTGAATCATCACATTTCACATCAGATGTGGCATTGGTGTTGAACCATCACTGCACAATATTGTGTAATCCTCAACGGCATGTTTGTTGCTTTGAAGCTCGATCTGGTTTAACTCTAGGCCTGTGTTGCATGTGTGAATCCATAGATCGCCAAACATTCGTTTTCTGGGCCTGGTGTCAATAGAAGCTTTTCTTTGACAATCAAGGAAGTTTTCAGCTCTAAAACTTACAGGATATTCTTATATTACCATGACCTTTAATATAGCAAAGGCTCAAGGGAGAATTGATTTCTCAATTCATCACCACTTTAATTCTGGTTGTGTTGCCAAGTCTTTGGTCCATTTTCTGGTCCATCAGGTGAAATCTGTGCATCTGATCTCTTCGCAGTTCAGCACACCCTCCTCAACACTAGGGGTGGGACAAAAAATCGATATACCGATTTATCGCGATATTTCCGGCCGCAAGACGTTATCGATCTGCTGTCTCCAAGTATCGATATTTTATCAGAATATTTTAATTCATGTCTACATTGTGGCTGTTTACCGCTTTGGCTTCCCGGAGTGGCAGTACCCCCAGACTTCCTGTGGTGGCGCTTCACGAGCGATACGCGACAAAATCACGTCTAGTTTGACACGTGAACATTTTGAATCCATTCGCGCATCCGGACACGAGTAGAAATCGAGCATTTGAAGCGAAATAGACACGCGTTCAAGGCGCTCCAGGAGAAAAATGTCATTTTCATAAAAAATATTAGGCATTAACAGCTACACAAATGTGGTTCAGCCAACGCACTACCTGGATTATCTTCACTGCAAAAATGTTTATTTAAAGTAATGAAACTTCACTTTGCCCTCAGTCAAAATGATTTGGCAGGCAACAATAGATTCATTAGACCAAAGATCGACCATTAGATGTAAAATAAACCACATATTTTAGCTTTAAACAACTACATTATCAACTGAAAAGCATTAAAACTACATTTAGTGACAAAATATCAGTATTTTTAATTATGCAGGGTTTCTCACACGTCACTTGACCATGTGACCGCAGCAAGCCGGCTCCTGATTGGTTAACGCGCTTGGTTCTCAAATGTGACCATATTTTATTATAAGGTTTTATACTGGGTGTTTTTTCAAATTTTAGCAATGTGTGCATTTTGCAATTTCCAAATATGAAATGTTGCTGCTATGAATAAGTCAGAGATAGTGACCTTTCTTTATTATAAATCATTTAGTCACAGAAAACTGTTCTCTCATGGCTGTTTGATGGCTTATGCACTTACTGTACTCTAATGCTATTTCACATTTTTTGTAATTAAATACATGATCATATGACTTTTGACGCTTTTTTCCATTTACAAAATGATATTGTAATTGATATATTGTGAGTGATTTTCTTGCAATATATCGTCTGTCACAGAATCGCTGGTATCGTGAGATATCGTATCGTGTGTTGACCTGTGATTCCCACCCCTACTCAACACCAGTGTTGGGAGTACGTTACAAAGTACCGCGTTACTGTAATTCCACTACTTTTAGCAACGCATGTAACTAAATATTTTTTTTAATCAGGTAACGCAATTACAATTACTGAAATGTGAATGAGTTACTTGCGTTACTCTCTATTGTGAAAAATGAACGCTTGCAGAGAAGCTCAGATCTATAGGCCCAGCCTGTGTTTTTACATTACATTGTTGCAGCCATTAAAATAGTTCAGTTTTGTTTTTAATGTCAAAGTAGTTATATTTCGTTTCGCTTCTTTATTAAGTTAATTTAGAAAAATGTTTGGAGCATTTTTTTGTTTGTTAAATTAAAGGTTTTATTATTTTAAAGTGACGACTAAGCGGCCGACAGTGAGTTAACCCACCGCTTTAGCCTCTCTAATCAACACTGGACTTGTCTTGCCTTTAATAAAACATATATAAAAAAGTGAAAAATACTTAGAGCATAACAAGTTTAAACGTTTAGCCTATTATCACCACCACAGCAAAAAGGCATTTTTGATAAGTTTAGGTTAGGCTGATCGTAGGCTTTAGGAGCTCGCAATCGAAACGGTCTACACAATCTAAACAAAGAAATAAAAAAAGCATGCAGGTTGTCTTACCTTACACTTAAAATAAATCCGATCTTCAATTCCCGCGGCATATGCACATTTAACGGAGTTAACGCCAACGAAATAAAGCAAAAGATTCGAGCAGCATCTCATCATCAGCTCATTTCAAGACCTCGATATGAGGGAGAGCGACCTAAGCACCGGTAAGATCATTTAGTCTCAGTAGTTTTAATAAAGATGATTGTGTTTTTGAGCATCTAAGACTTTCAGTTTTCCTTGCGGTCGTTTGCGTGTGTTCTTGCTTTACTCATCTGCGGAGACGCGGCATATCTAAACATATATAGGTAACACGCTCACACACGTTTATTTTTTAACAATTTGCCAGGAGTAAAATGTAGCTCCATAGGTGGTTTAAACAAGCAGCTATTTCTGGTCTTTTCACAAGCGGATAGATATGTGGTCAGAAAATGAATGAAGTGAGCAGGTAAAGGCCATTACTCTCCCAGCCTGCTGCTGATGTTAATGGACACTACACACCGCTCTACCGCTGGATCTGATTTTGAAGGCCTGTTGCCCTGTTGATGACAATAAATAGGTCTAAAAATTTGGTTTGTTGTGTTTTCATGTTCAGTTCTGTTCCTATTTACATTTAAAAAGCAAACATAAAAGTAACTTAAAAGTTACTTTCCCTAGTAACTAATTACTTTTGATACACAGTAATTTGTAAAGTAATTCAATTACTTTTAAAAAGAAGTAACTAGTAACTGTAACTAATTACTTATTTTCAGTAACTTCCCCAACGCTGCTCAACACTAGTGATGATTGACTGGAGTGATCGTGTTGAATTCACTAATTCTCTCTCTCTCTCTCTCTCTCTCTCTCTCTCTGTCTCTCTCTCTCTCTCTCTCTCTCTCTGTCTCTCTCTCTCTCTCTCTCTCTCTCTCTCTCTCTCTCTCTCTCTCTCTCTCTCTCTCTCTGTCTCTCTCTCTCTCTCTCTCTCTCTCTGTCTCTCTCTCTCTCTCTCTCTCTCTCTCTCTCTCTCTCTCCTCTCTCTCTCTCTCTCTCTCTCTCTCTCTCTCTGTCTCTCTCTCTCTCTCTCTCTCTCTCTCTCTCTGTCTCTCTCTCTCTCTCTCTCTCTCTCTCTCTCTCTCTCTCTCTCTCTCTCTCTCTCTCTCTCTCTCTCTCTCTCTCTCTCTCTCTCTCTCTCTATCTCTCTCTCTCTCTTCTCTCCCTCTCTCTCTCTCTCTCTCTCTCTCTCTCTCTCTCTCTCTCTCTGTCTCTCTCTCTCTCTCTCTCTCTCTCTCTCTCTCTCTCTCTCTCTCTCTCTCTCTCTCTCTCTCTCTCTCTCTCTCTCTCTCTCTCTCTCTCTCTCTCTCTCTCTCTCTCTCTCTCTCTCTCTCTCTCTCTCTCTCTCTCTCTCTCTCTCTCTCTCTCTCTCTCGCTCTCTCTCTCTCTCTGTCTCTCGCTCTCTCTCTCTCTCTCTCTCTCTCTCTCTCTCTCTCTCTCTCTCTCTCTCTCGCTCTCTCGCTCTCTCTCTCTCTCTCTCTCTCTGTCTCTCTGTCTCTCTCTCTCTCTCTCTCTCTCTCTCTCTCTCTCTCTCTCTCTCTCTCTCTCTCTCTCTCTCTCTCTCTCTCTCTCTCTCTCTCTCTCTCTCTCTCTCTCTCTCTCTCTCGCTCTCTCTCTCTCTCTCTCTCTCTCTCTCTCTCTCTCTCTCTCTCTCTCTCTCTCTCTCTCTCTCTCTCTCTCTCTCTCTCTCTCTCTCTCTCTCTCTCTCTCTCTCTCTCTCTCTCTCTCTCTCTCTCTCTCTCTCTCTCTCTCTCTCTCTCTCTCTCTCTCTCTCTCTCTCTCTCTCTCTCTCTCTCTCTCTCTCTCTCTCTCTCTCTCTCTCTCTCTCTCTCTCTCTCTCTCTCTCTCTCTCTCTCTCTCTCTCTCTCTCTCTGTGTCTGTAGCCCAGCGTGCTGATCGTCAGTTATATTGAGTCTGGGAAAGCGGCCGCACAGTTCGGCTTCTACCAGCAGGTGGAGTGGAAACCCGACGACTCCATGATCGCAGTGGCGGTGAGTAAAACACATCTTTTAGGGGTGTAACGATATATCGCGATATAAAAATGTAGGAAAGAACTTGAATAAGCCCTATTTCTAAAAACGGTGGAGTGTTCCTTTAAGATCCAGGTTTGTTGGGAGGATCGGATGCACTCTCCTGTGAAGGAAAGGAAGGTTTGCTGGACGGCCAGGCATTTCTTTTTCTTTGCCTAATAGCATTGTTTTATGCAGATTTAACGAATTTTGAAATGGAAAATGTGAGTTTTGTGACTACTTCCTGTGTTAAATGTGACCCTGAAGCAACAAGTCTTTCAGAACATCCTCCAGCTGATCAGTAGTTTTGCACGTCTTGTATATGGAGATTGATTGCTGATTGTTTCTTCAACCAAAAATAGTCCCTGCATGTTCTCCACGTTGACATTTCCTCCAGCGTCGAGTAGAAAACGGCTAATCTCACCACAAACCACCCCAGCGAGCCGCCCACATTGGCAGTATTTTGAGGCATCGTGGATGAAGCCTGATCCAAAAGTTAGGCGGCATAATTATTCCAGGCGCACATCATGTCCTTCACAGAGGAGACGATTGTTTAAATGTTAATGGGAGTTAGTGCAGTCGAGCGTCCGTCCTTCACTCGTGGAGGCACGGCGTACAGTGAACAAACAAACTGTCGTCTCTCTTTTGTTAAGAGGCATAATTGCTGTCATTCTGCGCAATTAATGCAGACAGACAGACAGACAGACAGACAGACAGAGGGCTCGTCGTGCCTCTTCACAATTCATACACTATACAGAGCTTTTCACTCACACTGGAGAATAATAACAGATGTGTGTGAACTGCACAATGTGTTTTGGAGCACCTGTGTGAATTAAAAATCCCTGCGGATCAGTTTTTCTTAAATGTAAGATCATAAAATTATCATTAAGACGCTTGTACCATTTAAGGTATCGAAGGCATCTTATATTTTGGGGATTAAAAATCATAAAACGCTGACTTTTACATTTTAAAAGGCTCTGATTTCATTAAATAGATGCGAGCGCTTGATGTTTCAGAGCCTGAAGGTGGCGCTGTTGTGCGTTCAGTCTCGCGCACATTTATGCCAGCGGTTGCTTATGAACTAATGCGGAAAAATTAGCGGTGTTTATCCTTTAATATTTTGTGTACAGACACAATATTTTGTCTCCCCTTGAATCGGCCCCTTAGGTGAATCGGCCCCTTGGTAGTCGGCCCCTTGGCGAATCGGCCTTGAGCAGAATCGGCCCCTTGGCGAATCGGCCCCTTGTAGTCGGCCCCTTGGCGAATCGGCCCCTTGAGCGAATCGGCCCTTGACGAATCGGCCCCTTGAGCAGTCGGCCCCTTGGCGAATCGGCCCCTCGGCGAATCGGCCCCTCGGCGAATCGGCCCCTCGGCGAATCGCCCCTCGGCAGATCGGCCCCCGGCGAATCGGCCCCTTGAGCGAATCAGCCCCTTGGCGAATCGGCCCCTCGGCGAATCGGCCCCTCGAGCCGAATCGGCCCCTCGAGCGAATCGGCGCGAATCGGCCGACGAATCGGCCGATTGGAATCGGCCCCTTGAGCGAATCGGCCTTGAGCGAATCGGCCGCTTAAGCGAATCGGCCTTGGCGAATCGGCCCCTTGAGCGAATCGGCCCTGCTGGTGAATCGGCCCCTCGGCGAATCGGCCCCTTGGCCGAATCGGCCTTGGCGAATCGGCCCCTTGAATGAATCGGCCCTTGAGCGAATCGGCCCCTCGAATCGCGAATCGGCCCGGCCGCGAATCGACCCCTTGAGCGAATCGGCCCCTTGAGTGAATCGGCCCTTGAGAATCGGCCCCTCGGCGAATCGGCCCCTTATGGAATCGGCCCCTTGAGAATCGGCCCCTCGGTGAATCGGCCCCTCGAGCGAATCGGCCTCGGCGAATCGGCCCCTCGGCGATCGGCCCCTTGGCGAATCGGCCCCTCGAGTGGATCGGCCCCTCGGCGAATCGGCCCCTCGGCGAATCGGCCCCTCGGCGAATCGGCCCCTTGAGCGAATCGGCCCTTGACCAGTGTCGGCCCCTTGAGCGAATCGGCCCCTTGAGCCAGTCGGCCTTGAGCGAATCGGCCCCTCAGCGAATCGGCCCCTTGAGCGGGTCGGCCCCTCGGCGAATCGGCCCCTCGGCGAATCGGCCCCTCGGCGAATCGGCCCCTCGGCGAATCGGCCTCGGCGAATCGGCCCCTCGGCGAATCGGCCTTGGCGAATCGGTCCCTTGGCGAATCGGCCCTTGACGATCGGCCGGTCGCGAATCGGCCCCTTGAGCGAATCGGCCTTGAGTGAATTGGCCCCTTGGCGAATCGGTCGGCCCCTTGAGTGAATCGGCCTTCGGCGAATCGGCCCCTTGGCGAATCGGCCCTGAGTGAATCGGTCCCTTGAGTGAATCGGCCCCCTTGAGCGAATCGGCCCCTTGAGCGAATCGGCCGATTAAGCGAATCGGCCCCTTGAGCGAATCGGCCCCTTGAGCGAATCGGCCCCTTAAGCGAATCGGCCCCTTAAGCGAATCGGCCCCTTCGGCCCGGTCCCCCCTTGAGATCGGCCCGGCCCTTGAGGCCTCGGCGGTCGGCGATCGAATCAGACGGTCACCTGGTGGTTTAGTTTCATGTTTAAAAGTATCATCCAACATTTCTTAATCTTTAATCCAAAAAATATTTAAAACAATCTGAAAACATGATTTAATGCCGTTGTAGTTTTTCAGTGTAAATGACTGAATTTGATTTGAAACAGCCCTATAGTGTCTTTATTATACTTAGTTAATATATTCAATCAAATTTAAGAATTTAAAATGAAACATGAAGCATATATTTACAAATTAGGGAAAAATTGCCCTTTTATAAAGGTTAAAATATTATAATTATGCAGATTTAAATATGTCAAAGCTGACTGAACACTAATGAGAATATTTCTTCAGAATAAATTATATTTACAACACGCACAAATTCCCCCCTAAAGTTTCTAAATGTGCTAAAATGTTCGACTTGTGAGCACAGGTGCATCTTGGGAAAAAGTAAGCCCTGGAATACAGTGGTTGTGCCAGATATTCCTTCCATTGATCCATAACACACATCTGGGTCTTTAAGGAGCGTTTATTAAACTATATCTGCTCTGTTTTTAAATATGCACTCCTTGTCTTCCGCTTTTTACACCACGAGCACACGTCTAAAGATGCGGTGTCCGGAGACGTGCGTGTCTGTTGTTGTGGTTGCGTGTCCTCCTCACATGGGATGGTTCTGTCGGATCGTGTGTGTTCAGACACCGGAGCTCCGTGTTTCCACTGCCTGACGTCACAGCGGTGCAGAATTACAGCTCCACCTCCGGCTCGGTTTCACAGCTCTCCTGTGCCGGCATAAACATTCAGGGTTTAGTCTTGGTGCGGATGGGGTCAGCAGCATCACCTGACACCGATGGCGGACCGCTATTGGCTTCTAGCTGTTTAACCAGTCGCGAGTCACAGATTATGATATGGATATGTTGGTTCATCTCCGGTCACTTCAAAATGTCTTGCGTCCCTTTCTTTAAATCACAGTCACAGCACCGCTTCATCAGACTAGACATCTAGATATTGATTGTGCATTAATATTGTAACGCTGATTTTGTCATTCATGGGAGAAAACGCTGCAGATGAATCCAGAGAGAAGTGCTGCATCTCTCTCTCACTGCTTATACTGTAACTGAGAGCCCAGAGGATCATGGGATGTCTGGGTTTACCGAGGCTATTTTTCCGTCTTAGTTTATCCAGTGTGCCAAGAACATGTTCCAGATCACATTTCACCCATATTCAAAAAGATGGAACTACATATAATCAAATGTTTGAGGAATATCATTGCTGTAATGCCATAAGTCATTACATTGATGTTTTTCATTATTATTGATATTATGATTAATAAATTAATCATTTGTATCGTAATAATTAATTATGTAGCAAGTGAACATTTTGTCCTTAGAGTTGATGTGTTAGAAGCAGGAAAAATGGGCAAGCGTAAGGATTTGAGCGAGTTTGGGCCAGATTGATGGCTAGACGACTGGGTCAGAGCATCTCCAAAACTGCAGCTCTTGTGGGGTGTTCCCGGTCTGCAGTGGTCAGGATCTATCAAAAGTGCTCCAAGGAAGGAACAGTGGAGAACCGGCCACAGGGTCATGGGCGGCCCAGGCTCATTGATGCACGTGTGGAGCGAAGGCTGCCCGTGTGGTCGATCAAACAGGCGAGCTACTGGAGCTCAAACTGCTCAAGAAGTTAATGCTGGTTCTGATAGAAAGGGGTCAGAATACACAGTGCATCGCAGTTTGTTGCGTATGGGGCGGCATAGCCGCTGACCAGTCAGGGTGCCCATGCTGACCCCTGACCCCGCCGAAAGCACCAACAGTGGCCCGTGAGCATCAGAACTGGACCACGGAGCAATGGAAGAAGGTGGCCTGGTCTGATGATCACGTGTTCTTTTACATCACGTGGATGGCCGGGTGTGTGTGCGTGGCTTACCTGGGGAACACATGGCCCCAGGATGCACTATGGGCGAGCTGGCGGAGGTGATGCTTTGGGCAATGTTCTGCTGGGAAACCTTGGGTCCTGCCATCCATGTGGATGTTCCTTTGACACAGGAGCACAACAACGAGTCTGAGGTGTTGACTTGGCCTCCTAATTCCCCAGATCTCAATCCAACTAAACCAAAAAATGGTATCTGAATGAATGATTCAATGACTCATTCATAAAGACTTCACTTGTTTCATTACTGGGTGAATCAGTGTTTTTGAAACTAATCTCTTGAGTGAATGATTCAGTGACTCACTCATAATGACTCTCTTGTTTCATTACTGGATGAATCAGTGTTTTTGAACAAATCTCTTGAATGAATGATTCAGTGACTCACTCATAAAGACTTCACTTGTTTCATTACTGGATGAATCAATGTTTTTGAACAAATCTCTTGAATGAATGATTCAGTGACTCACTCCTAAAGACTTCACTTGTTTCATTACTGGATGAATCAGTGTTTTTGAAACTAATCTCTTGAGTGAATGATTCAATGACTCTCTCATAAAGACTTCACTTGTTTCATTACTGGATGAATCAGTGTTTTTGAAACTAATCTCTTGAGTGAATGATTCAATGACTCACTCATAAAGACTTCACTTGTTTCATTACTGGATGAATCAGTGTTTTGAAACTAATCTCTTGAATGAATGATTCAATGACTCACCGATAAAGACTTCACTTGATTCATTACTGGATGAATCAGTGTTTTTGAACAAATCTCTTGAATGAATGATTCAGTGACTCACTCATAATGACTCTCTTGTTTCATTACTGAATGAATCAGTGTTTTTGAATTAATCTTTTGAGTGAATGATTCAATGACTCACTCATAAAGACTTCACTTGTTTCATTACTGGATGAATCAGTGTTTTTGAACGAATCTCTTGAATGAATGAATGATTCAAAGACAGATCTGAATGTTCGCTGTGATCGCACTTGTCAAAAGTTTAATAGACACAGGAGAATTGTTTAGTGTGTGTGTGTGTGTGTGTGTGTGTGTGTGTGTGTGTGTGTGTGTGTGTGTGTGTGTAGATTGCCTATGTACTAATAGTGATATATTGTTTTTTCATTGTATTCTAGTGGTGAAATCTGAATCCGTTAGTGTGAAGTTGCAGATTAAGTAGCACAAATGCTGTCTCTGTAATTATCGTGTCTCAGATGTGATGTGCTTCACCCGTGACTCTCCAGACGATCCGCGCTCTGTGGCGTCTGGTGAAGGTCTCTGAGCAGAACCAGCGCAGACTCTTAGAGTGCGAAGCGGCTCGGTTTTGGGTGTTTAGTCTGGAAGAAACCGAGCTCTCGAAACACCAGACGCCTCCAGACAGCCTGTGCGCTTCACAGCGGCTAATCGATGGAGCATCATGGGTAATATTGGCAGGCGCTTATACTGGCATCGCGGTTTCCAAAACATTCCCAGGAGTTCTGTGATTGGCTGGAGCTGCAGTGAACTTCAGTCGTCCCAGAAACAGACCTGTGTGGGCTGAAAGTGAGAAAACCTTCATGTTTCCCACAATCCTGCAGAGAGGAAGCTGAAAATAATCCCACCGGCTGCAGTTCCTGCTCTGGCTCGTTCTGGTGTATCCGTATCCGTGCTCTATGATATCCGGAAGACACGG
>CM040930.1:36962134-36964634 GCA_023029165.1 Gobiocypris rarus | reverse complement strand
TTGTACAATAGACTTTGTTGTTGATAGAAATGGAGAAGAGCCCCATAATAAGTCAAGTGAGACATTAAAAAAAGTTATCAATGAATTTCAGTTAACAGATGTATGGAGAATGAGAAATGAAGGAGTAAAGCAGTACACATGGTTAAGAGTGGTTGATAATAGAATTAGTGGAGCGAGATTGGACAGGTTTTATTTAAAAAAGACATGGAACAATAAGGTGATGAATACGTTTATTAGACCTAATGGTTTTTCAGACCATCACATGGCTATATTAGATGTTAATTTGAAAAAGACACCTAGATCTGATTATTACTGGATTTTTAATATTAAGTTATTACAGGATGTTCTTTTTTGTGAAAAATTTAAATTGTTCTGGGATATTTGGAAATTAAAGAAAAATTCATTTGAAAACCTAAGTCAATGGTGGGATGTGGGCAAGACAAATATAAAAATGTTTTGTCAAAATTATGCTTTCCACTCATCAAATGCTTTGAAAGCAACAGTGAAAGCTTTACAAAATGATATTGAGTTTATTGAAAGACAAGTTGTAAATGATGATGAAGCTGTAAACTGTAATGGGTTAAATAAGAAAAGACAAGACCTGAGCTCTCTCCTACATGAACAAGCAAAAGGAGCATTGATAAGATCAAGATACTCTTCCATAAAAGAAATGGATGCTCCAAGTACTTTCTTTTTTAACCTTGAGAAAAAAAATGTTCAACAAAAGATGATGTACCATCTTCGCTGCTCGATTTGCTCAGTTACATCAAATCCTACAGAGATGAGAAGATTGGCTGCAGACTTTTATAGACAATTATATAGAGCTGAGAGTTGTGACATTGATTGTACGGAAGACTTGATTAAAGAGTTACCTAAGCTTGGAGAAGAACAAAAGCAAGCATTGGATGCTTTAATCACCTTTCAAGAGTTCACAGAGGCTATGCGGCAACTATCAAAAGGGAAATCGCCTGGAATTGATGGATTAACGGTGGAATTTTATCAAAAATTCTGGGACTTAATAGGATTAGATTTATATGAAGTGATTTTAGAATGTATAAAAAATAATTCACTTCCAATGAGTTGTCGTCGAGCAGTTTTGTCATTGCTTCCAAAAAAAGGAGACCTCGGACTGCTAAAAAATTGGAGACCAGTATCTCTGTTGTGTCTGGACTATAAGATTTTCTCAAAGTGTTTAGCAAATAGACTAAAGCACTGTCTGGATTTGTTGATAAAAAATGATCAAACGTATTGCATTCCTAAAAGATCTATTATAGATAGCCTTTTTTTAGTAAGAGACATAATTGATTTTAATCAGAATAATAAGAATGATATAGGAGTGCTGACATTAGATCAAGAAAAAGCGTTTGACCGTGTTGATCATGACTATTTATTTAAAGTGTTAAAGAGTTATGGATTTGGTGATGTTTTTATTTCTTATATTCAGTTGTTGTACTCTAATGTTTATGTGATGGTGAAAGTAGGGGGGTGGTTTAAGTGCTCCAACACAGGTGACAAGAGGCATAAGACAAGGTTGCCCGATTTCTGGACAATTATATAGCCTAATTATTGAAACCTTATTATGTAGGTTGAGGAGGAATTTAAATGGAATTTTAATCCCTAAGGTTAATGGTCATTTTAAGGTGGTTTTATCAGCATATGCAGATGACATTACGGTTTTTATTACAGCACAAGAAGATATCGAAATTTTAAAAAAAACTATTGATTTATATGAAAAAGCCTCCTCTGCGAAGGTTAATTGGAAAAAAAGTGAAGGATTTATGATTGGTAAGATGGAAAATGTTCCAAATCTTCCAGGAGGGTTACAATGGAGAAGAGACGGACTAAAGATTTTAGGTGTTTTCTTTGGAAATGAACAATTTCAAAAGAAAAACTGGGAGGGTTTGATAGAAAAGGTGTCAGCCCGATTGTCGAAGTGGCGATGGCTATTACCACAATTGTCATATCGAGGAAGGGTTCTGGTAGTAAATAATCTGGCTGCTTCTGTTCTGTGGCATAGGACTGTTGTCATGGAGCCACCAGAGGAGTTGATATCCAGTATTCAAAGGACAATAGTGAACTTTTTCTGGGATGGACAACATTGGTTGCGAGCTGCAGTATTATATCTACCAGTACAAGAGGGTGGCCAAGGACTAGTCGATGTGAGAAGTCGAATACGTGCTTTCCGGCTACAAGCTGCACAGAGATTTCTGTATGATAAAGATGTGCTTTGGGGGAAAACTGCAAGTGTGATCATGAGGACAGTTGGTGGCTTTGGACTTGATAAACAGTTATTTTTAATGAAGCTTGAAGAGATTAATCTGTCTGAGCTCACTGTGTTTTATAGAGCTATGCTGAAAACATGGAAAACTGTTATAAAAAAAGAACGGAGTATAGACAATCTGGAACTTTGGGCACCAGAGGAGCCACTTTTTTTTAACCCACTGATTCAAACCAGACTGCTGTCTTCTGTGACTATACAAAAATGTTTATTAAGGAATGG
>CM040930.1:36942134-36957134 GCA_023029165.1 Gobiocypris rarus | reverse complement strand
GTCAGGGTTATTTTAGTATTAGTTATGTGCTGTTATTTAGTTTTTATATTATTGATATTATATGTTATGTTATGCATGCATGTTGGTAGTCCAGAGGCTTGATTTGAAGTGTGTGTGTGTGTGTGTGTGTGTGTCAGTCTGCAGACGCTGCAGGAGGATCTGCTGGTGGCCACGGCAGACGGGTACCTGCACATGCTGCACTGGGACAGCATCAGCAACGGCCGGAGAGCGGTCAACCTGTGCACCGTCCCGTTCTCCCTCGACCTGCAGTCCTCCAGAGGTCAGAGGTCAACACTGAGCCGGCCTCGGCTGCGATGTCATGTGTCGTGTAAAGCTGACCGGGCTTGTTTGTGCTCTAGGAGGGCCGTGTTTGGACCTGGAGGGTGTTTACATTCGGGATATGGAATATTGCGCTACGCTGGACGGATTTGCCGTCGTGTTTGATGACGGGAGACTGGGATTCATCACGCCAACAGCAAACAGACTCGCCACAGACGTAAGCGAGAGCAAACATGTGCTGAATAACTGCAACCCCTCAAGATCTGACACACAAGAGAATGCAGACGTTAGGATTGTGTTCATGTGTGTGTGTGTGTGTGTGTGTGTGTGTGTGTGTGTGTGTGTGTGTGTGTGTGTGTGTGTGTGTGTGTGTGTTTCTCTGCAGCAGCTGCAGGGCGTTTGGGCCGCAGACGTCTCTGATGGCACATGTGTCGCCGTCAACAACAAATACAGACTCATGGCCTTCGGCTGCGCAAGGTGTGTGTGTGTGTGTCAGGTGTGATTTGTGTGTGTGTATGTGTCAGGTGTGATTTGTGTTTTTGTGTGTGTGTCAGGTGTGGTCTGTCATTTGTGTATTGTGTATCAGGTGTGATTTGTGTTGTGTATGTGATTCAAGTGTGATTTTGTCGTTTGTGGTGTGTGTGCGTGTATGTGTGATCCGTGTAATTTGTGTGGGTGTGTGTGTATCAGGTGTGATCTGTGCCGTGTGTGTATGTGTCTGTGTCAGGTGTGTGTCTGTCATTTGGTTTGTGTGTGTCTGTGTCATTTGGTGTGTGTCTGTCATTTGTGGTGTGTGTGTGTGTGTGTGTCTGTGTCATTTGGTCTGTGTGTGTGTGTGTGTGTGTGTGTGTGTTTGTGTGTGTGTGTGTGTGTCTGTGTCTGTGTGTGTGTCTGTGTCATTTGGTCTGTGTGTGTGTGTGTGTGTGTCTGTGTCATTTGGTCTGTGTGTGTGTGTGTGTGTCTGTGTCATTTGGTCTGTGTGTGTGTCTGTGTGTCTGTGTCATTTGGTCTGTGTGTGTGTGTCATTTGTGGTGGGTGTGTGTCTGTGTGTGTGTGTCATTTTTGTGTGTGTGTGTGTCTGTGTCTGTCATTTGTGGTGTGTGTGTGTCTGTGTCAGGTGTGTGTGTGTGTGTCTGTGTCAGGTGTGTGTGTGTGTGTGTCTGTCAGGTGTGTGTCTGTCATTTGTTGTGTGTGTGTGTCTGTGGCTGTCATTTGTGGTGTGTGTGTGTCTGTGTCAGGTGTGTGTGTGTGTGTGTGTGTGTGTCATTTGTGTGTGTGTGTGTGTCTGTGTCCTATGTGTGTGTGTGTGTGTATGTGTGTGTGTCTGTGTCCTTTGTGGTGTGTGTGTGTGTCTGTGTATGTGTGTCTGTCATTTGTTGTGTGTATGTGTGTGTGTGTATGTGGCAGGTGTGTGTGTGTGTGTGTGTGTGTGTGTGTGTGTGTGTGTGTCTGTGTATGTGTATGTGTGTCTGTCATTTGGTGTGTGTGTGTGTGTGTGTCATTTGTGGTGTGTGTGTCTGTGTGTCTGTCATTTGTCGTGTGTGTGTGTGTGTCATTTGTGTGTGTGTGTCTGTGTCATTTGTTGTGTGTGTGTGTGTGTGTCTGTGTCCTTTGTGGTGTGTGTGTGTCATTTGCTGTGTGTGTGTGTGTGTGTCTGTGTGTGTGTGTCTGTCATTTGTTGTGTGTGTGTGTGTGTGTGTGTGTGTGTGTGTGTGTCATTTGTTGTGTGTGTGTGTGTGTCATTTGTTGTGTGTGTGTGTGTGTGTGTGTGTGTGTGTGTGTGTGTCATTTGCGTTGTCTGTGTGTGTGTGTGTCTGTCATTTGTGTGTGTGTGTGTAAGGTGTTGATATGTTTCATCAGGTAGACATTGCTGTGTGTGACTGTGTGTGTGACTGTGTGTGTGTTGACTGTGTGTGTGTTGACTGTGTGTGTGTGTTGACTGTGTGTGTGTTGACTGTGTGTGTGTTGACTGTGTGTGTGTTGACTGTGTGTGTGTGTTGACTGTGTGTGTGTTGACTGTGTGTGTGTGTTGACTGTGTGTGTGTTGACTGTGTGTGTGTTGACTGTGTGTGTGTTGACTGTGTGTGTGTTGACTGTGTGTGTGTTGACTGTGTGTGTGACTGTGTGTGTGTTGACTGTGTGTGTGTGTTAACTGTGTGTGTGTGTTGACTGTGTGTGTGTTGACTGTGTGTGTGTGTGTTGACTGTGTGTGTGTGTTGACTGTGTGTGTGTGTGTTGACTGTGTGTGTGTGTTGACTGTGTGTGTTGACTGTGTGTGTGTGTTGACTGTGTGTGTGTGTTGACTGTGTGTGTGTGTTGACTGTGTGTGTGTGTTGACTGTGTGTGTGTGTTGACTGTGTGTGTGTGTGTGGACTGTGTGTGTGTTGACTGTGTGTGTGTTGACTGTGTGTGTTGACTGTGTGTGTTTGACTGTGTGTGTGTTGACTGTGTGTGTGTTGACTGTGTGTGTGTGTTGACTGTGTGTGTGTGTTGACTGTGTGTGTGTGTGTTGACTGTGTGTGTGTGTTGACTGTGTGTGTGTGTTGACTGTGTGTGTGTGTGTTGACTGTGTGTGTGTGTGTGACTGTGTGTGTGTGTTGACTGTGTGTGTGTGTTGACTGTGTGTGTGTGTTGACTGTGTGTGTGTGTTGACTGTGTGTGTGTGTTGACTGTGTGTGTGTTGACTGTGTGTGTGTGTTGACTGTGTGTGTGTTGACTGTGTGTGTGTTGACTGTGTGTGTTGACTGTGTGTGTGTTGACTGTGTGTGTTGACTGTGTGTGTGTTGACTGTGTGTGTGTTGACTGTGTGTGTGTGTTGACTGTGTGTGTGTTGACTGTGTTGCAGCGGCTCAGTGTTGGTGTACATGATTGACAGCTCTATGGGATCCATGCAGCTCTCTCATAAGCTGGAGTTAACCCCTAAACACTACCCAGGTGAGACGCACCTCTGCATCCCGCCGGAGCGCGGTGTGTGTAACATTAAACCAGCAGTCAAACCACAGGAAGTGGCTTCAGTCCAACCCACCATCCACAAAACCACACAGCCTTTGTCACAGATGGAGGATGATCCTTTTATTTACTGTGTGTACGTCTAACCTCAGACCCACAATCCTCTCTGAGCCGCTGATCCAGCATCCGCTCGTGATGCGCTGACGCCTCCTGGTGGCTGTGCTGGGAATCACACCATCAATCCGTCTAAACTAGTTTTCCTGAGAAGTGTCAGTCTGTCCCGTTTGTTTCCTGATGAACTGATAAAGCATTACCAACAGGAAGTTACTTAGTGTCAGATTCAGCTAATGCTGTTTTTTTCTCTGTGAAGTGTATCGGAGAGAATGATCCATAGATGTGATTTTTCCCAGGTGTATTCTGGGATTTCAGATTAGTTTTTTTAATGAGTATTTTAAATGGGTTTGCTCTCAGATCGTCTCATTGCATATTCTGTGTTCCTAGAAAACAAAATTCCCATTCCATCTCTTTTCCATATCCTCATCCTCACGGTCTTCTGAAACCTCTATCCTGGTTTAGTTTGTCTGACGCTCGCTTTAACATCCCTCCCTCTCCCGCCTCGTCCCCAGATGTCTGGAATAAAACGGGCCCTGTGAAGATGATCCGCTGGTCTCCGATGGTGACGTGGGACTGTGGCGGTCTGTCCCTGTGGAGCGTGTCGGAGCTCATCTCATCTGCACACTCGGAGAGGACTTCGGCGTGAGTCACACTAACACACTCTCACACGCCTTTATTAATGCGTTTGTAAAACACCGTAACCAGAATGTTCACTCAGGTGATGCCACTGATTGAGTTTGCAACACTTTACAGTAAGATCTCGTTAGTATAAATGTATTATACATATTGCATAACTAATATATTACAACAGGTTTTATTTTCTTTATGCAAAAATTGAATGTCTTACTACTTTCTTGTAATATTGTGTTGTAATAAGACCTGGGGCCAGTTGCATAAAATTAGCTGCTTAGTTACTAACTAGCTAGTCTACTGACTAACTGACCAACTACCAATTAGTCTACTAACTAACTAAGTAGTTAGTGACTACTAACTAGTCTGACCAACAACTACTGACAAACTAGTCTACTAAATAACTTACTATTTAATTACTACTGACTAGTTAGTGACTATTAACTAGCCTGACCAACTAGCAATTTGTCTACTAAATAACTGACTAGTCATTAACTAGCCTGACCAACTAGCAGTTTGTCTACTAAATAACGGACTAGTCATTAACTAGCCTGACCAACTAGCAGTTTCTCTACTAAATAACTGGCTTGCCATTAAGTAGTCTGACCAACTAGCAGTTTATCTACTTGTCAATTTTTAAGTGACTACTGACAAACTAGCAATTAGTCTATTAAATAACTGACTAGTGTCTACTGACTAGTCATTAACTAAGTCATTGTACCTTTTATGTAACTACTTCTACTATGTAACTACTAACTAGTCGCTAACTATTCTGACCAACTAGCAATTAGTCCTCTAACTGACTAGTTAGTGACTACTAACTTATGTAACTACTTCTAACTGCTGCTGCTTCTTCTGTCTAGTCACTAGTCACTTACTAGTCTGAATAGCAATTAGTATATTAACTAATAGTGAATACTAACTAGTCACTAACTAGTCTCACCAACTAGCAAATAGCCTATCAGTCTTATTTGCAGAATTAAAATTAGACCAGTGTACCTTTTTATGAAACTATTACTATTATGTGACTATTAACTAGTCATTGGCCACTAACTTGTCTGACCAACTAGAAATGAGTCTTCTAACTGACAAGATAGTGCCTACTAACTAGTCTCCAGTCATCAACTAGTCTGAGCAACTAGCATTTAGTCTTCTAACTAACTGACTAGTTAGTGACCATTAACTTTTATGTAACTACTACATGACTACCAACTAGTCACTGGCCACTAACTAGTTTTTCCAACTAACAATCAGTCTACTAACTGACTAGTTAGTGACCATTAACTTGTTATGTAACTACTACATGACTAGCAATCAGTCTACTAACTGACTAGTTGGTGACTACTAAGCACACATGTCAGTGCATTGCCTAATGTTAACAATTAGTTAGTGACTACTAGTCACTAGTCATTAACTAGTCTGACCAACCAGCAGTAAGTGTGACCAACTGACTATTAACTAGTCACTAATTAGTCTTAACTAGTCTGACCAACTAGCAATTACTCCACTATCTATCTAACTAACTAGTTAGTGGCTACAAACTACTCACAAAGTAATCTGACTAACTAGCAATTAGTCAGGGCTAATCAGTTTTCTGATTCAAATTAGACCACTCCACTGTTCATGTTAGTACACGCATTGCCTAATGTTGACAGAATCAACTTTTGATCTTAATCATGTATTAGTAATGTTGAGATTAACTAGCATTAATAAATGCTGTGGAATTATTTTTATTGTTAGTTCACAGTAACTAATGTTAGTAATGTTAACTAATTAAACCTTGTTGTAAAGTGTTACTAATAATACTAACAGTTGCAACTTTTGATTTTAGTGATGTATTGGTAGAAGTTAACATTAACTGAGATGAATAAATGCTGTGGAAGTATTTTTAATTGTTCGTTTGTGTGAAGCAATGTCGTTGACTAATGAAAGCTCATTGTAAAGTGTTTTCCTGATGTTTTCCTGATGCAGTTATCGCTCCGACGGCACAAAGAAAGACCCTCTGAAGATCAGCTCTATGGTGAGTGAGGACACATGCTCTTTATTCACTCATAACACCATCATAACCAACACAACACACATCTGAGAAGTGCCGTACTGTAATGTGTGTTCAGAGCTGGGGTGTGGAGGGATACCACCTGTGGGTGATCAGCAGCACGGACGCCGCGCCTGTTCCCGACGGAGATGAGAAACTCCAGCAGGCCGGGATTCTGCAGTTTCAGTTCATTAAGAGCGCGCTGACCGTCAACCCGTGCACGGTGAGACACACACACACACACACACACACACACACAAACACACACACACACACACACACAAACACACACACACACACACACTAGCACTCACTGTTAAAGTTTGACACTTCATGTTTCCAAGCTTTTGCAATGGCATTGAATTATAAACCAACAAATAATTAATGCTCCGTTATATTTTGAGAGACACTCTGTCATTTTGAGTCTCGTGTAACAACAAAAACTGAAGAGAAAATTATGTAAGAGAATCTGTGTTTGGATGTAGAAGTTATTAAAGGACACGCCACTGTTTTAGAAATAGGGCTTATTCCACATCTTTCCTACATTTAGATATGTGTGCAAATGCATGTTTGTCTCAGTGCATGCATTGTTTTATTTTGGCAGGGTTGCTGCTAGCTTAGCTTAGCATAATGAATGGAATCCTATGTTGCCAGCTAGCATGTCCCGAGTAAAAGTGATCCAAAAAACAAAAAAACCCCACCTAATTACTTCTTGTGGCGTATTCACAACGAGTACAGATAGCGCTGCAGATTAAGACTGGGTGATTTCTAGGCAGATATTGGGATTATATGATGGGGAAGCACAGGCGAAGCACTGCTACTGCAGAGATATCACACAACACATGCACAACATACTGACGATATGTTGATGGAAGTTGTGGGATTTCATGTGTTGCGTGATATCTCTGCAGTAGCAGTGCTTCGCCTGTGCTTCCCCATAATATAGTCCCAAGTTTGAAAGTGGATCACTTTAACTCGGGACATGCTAGCTGGCAACATAGGATTTCATTCATTATGCTAAGCTAAGCTTAGCGCTGCCAAACTAAAACAATGCATGCACTGAGACAAAAATTTCCACATATCTAAATGTAGGAAAGAAGTTGAATAAGCCCTATTTCTAAAAACGCTGGAGTGTTCCTTTATGATCTTATTAGATTATTAACTACATTTTAAGAGCCAAAATTTAATGGGGAAAAATTTATCGCACAAGTGTTTTTGCTGTTTACACACATGGAACATGATGTAAAGGAGCCAATGCAGTATAGATGATCTTACACCCGTGTGTGTGTGTGTGTGTGTGTGTGTCTCTGTGTGTGTCTGTGTGTCTGTGTGTGTGTGTGTCTGTGTCTGTGTGTGTCTGTGTCTGTGTCTGTGTGTGTCTGTGTGTGTCTGTGTGTGTCTGTGTGTGTCTGTGTGTGTGTGTGTGTCTGTGTGTGTGTGTCTGTGTGTGTGTCTGTGTGTGTGTGTGTGTGTCTGTGTGTGTCTGTGTGTGTGTGTGTGTGTGTCTGTGTCTGTGTGTGTGTGTGTGTGTGTGTGTGTGTGTGTGTGTGTGTGTGTGTGTGTGTGTGTGTCTGTGTGTGTGTCTGTGTCTGTGTCTGTGTCTGTGTCTGTGTCTGTGTCTGTGTCTGTGTCTGTGTCTGTGTCTGTGTCTGTGTCTGTGTCTGTGTGTGTGTGTCTGTCTGTGTGTGTGTCTGTGTGATCAGAGTAACCAGGAGCAGGTGCTGCTGCAGGAGAGAGGACCGTCTGTATCTGACCTGTGGAGACCCGACTCAGGCTCACAGCGCGCGGATAAGAGCTCATCGCGGGACAGCGGTAGCCCTCTGCACCGCCGGCCGCCTCCTCCGCCCCGGGCCTCTCAGGGTCTCAGCACTTTACTGGGTCACAAGCACTGGCAGGTGGTTCAGGTACAGGATCACACACTCTCAGCTCAAGCTCCCAATGCTTCATCTCAGAGTCTGAAATATGCTTCTTTCCCTCCAGATTCACAGCACATATCTCGAGACAAACTGGCCCATCCGGGTAAGAGCCGGCACGCTGTCATATAAACACTTCAGGCTGTTTTAAACTCTTAAACCCTGAATGTCCTGTAATAAATGCACCACAATACACTTCAAACATGACTTAAAGGCTATATGTGCAATATATGTACATTTCAAAGTGCAATATATATATATATATATATATATATACATATACACACACACACTCATTTAGTGTGTGTGTGTGTGTGTGTGTGTGTGTGTTTAGTTTGCAGCTATAGACTGGTCTGGTCAGTGTGTACCGCTGCTGGCCACCGCGATCAAAGCATTATTCTTATATACCAGGAAATGGAAACTGTTCGCAACGTCACACAGGTAAACGCCCCATCAGTGTGTGTCTACCTGAAGAGTAAAACGCTTGTGCTGGAAACGTGCTAAGTGTGTAAAAAGCTTGAGCAGAATATGGCGTGTGACGGGCGGTCTCGCCGTGGTGGAATGACTTTGTTGTTAGTTGCTCGTTATATCATCGGACCGCAGGGAAGAGGCAAGAACGCTGCTCAAATGTTCCTCTGCTGGTCCGTGTTGACGTGTGTCTGATCATTGTCTTGTGTTTTCTTTGGCCTGTAGCTGGAGGCTGTACGGGCCATCAAATTCAACCTGATAACGCCTATTAGCCACCAAATTCACGCAGACACTGGTTCGCTCAACGTTCCGTAACGCGGGTGATCCTGTTCCGCCGATCGTTCCGCATCTGCTCGTGGGTTGCGCATCGAGACGCCACGACAGGTGATGCACACGCAGGCACACGAGCATGCAGAGAATAATTAGGTACACGAGCATACGAGCAATAATGCAGGGCACACGCGTGAGAGCAATATGCAGAGCACACGCAGGCACATGCAGAGCACACGCAGGCACACGAGAGCATTACTCAGGCACACGCAGAGCACAATGCGAGGGCACAGACGAGAGCACACGAGAGCACACGCAGAGCACACGCAAGAGCATTGACGCAAGAGCATTGACGCAGGGCACACGCTGAGTTAATACTCAAGAGCACACGCAGGGCACGCACAGGGCACACGCAGAGCACACGAGCACGCAGAGTACAGCGAGTACACGAGCACATATGTAAATAAATAAATGTATATAAATATATTTCTAAAAGTCATCAATATTGTATTTCCAAACGTTGATTTTCCTCAAAGAGTTTTTCATACAATGGAATTGTCAATAGTCAAGTAGAAAGGGCGAATATTTTTATTTAATTCAGTTATTTCAAGTTTCCAGTATGACCTAGAATTAATTCTTTTATTTTCTATATGGGAAGTTTAAGATGGATGGATGTTATGTGTGTGTGTGTGTGTGTGTGTGTGTGTGTGTGTGTGTGTGTGTGTGTGTGTGTGTGTGTGTGTGTGTGTGTGTGAGTGAGTGTGTGAGTGAGTGAGTGAGTGAGGAGTGTGTGTGAGTGTGTGTGTGTGTGTGTGTGTGTGTGTGTGTGTGTGTGTGTGAGTGTGAGTGTGTGTGTGTGTGTGTGTGTGTGTGTGTGTGTGTGTGTGAGTGAGTGAGTGAGTGAGTGAGTGTGTGTGTGTGTGTGTGTGTGTGTGTGTGTGTGTGTGTGTGTGTGTTGATGTTGATGTTGATGTTTCTGTGTCTCTGACATCAGTCCAACCCGTCGCCAGTGTGGAGCTGTTGCAGGAAGTCTCGATGTCCCGTTATATCCTCACCCCGGTCTGGTGGTGTCTGTGACCCTCACGTCAGTACGGACCGAGACCGGGATCACGCCAAAGCCCGCAGCAGGTACACACACACTCACTCACTCACACACTCACACACACACTCACACACACACACACACACACACTCACTCACTCACTCACTCACACTCACTCACACACACTCACTCACACACTCACACTCACACACACTCACTCACTCACTCACTCACTCACACACTCACACACACACACACTCACTCACTCACTCACTCACACACACACACTCACACACACACACACTCACTCACACACTCACTCACACACTCACCACACACACACACACACACACTCACACACACACACTCACTCACTCACTCACTCACTCTCACACTCACTCACACACACTCACTCACTCTCACACTCACTCACTCACTCACTCACTCACTCACTCACTCACACTCACACACACCCTGCATGCGTACTCATGGCCCGTCTGTGTGTGTCAGGCCTGTTCGGCGGAGAGCATCCTGTTGAATTTGGCTGGTCAGCTGATCATGCTGCAGAGAGACCGATCCGGCCCACAGGTACGAGAGAAGGACACGCCAGCCAATCAGACGATGCTGGTGAGTTTGCCCCGCCCCTCATCCTGATCCCAGGCCGCTGTTTTCCTCTAAGAATGTCAGTCTGTGATGGTGAACCGTGATCTGGCTCTTTTAACTAACGCGTGACTCCCTCCGGCAGCTTCCGTTCTGCCCGCCGGTGGTTCTGGCTCAGTGCGTGGAGAACGTGTGGACCACCTGCCGCAGCAACCGCAAGAAACGCCACCTGATGGAGGCGCTGTGGCTGTCGTGCGGAGAGGCGGGGATGAAGGTGTGGCTCCCTCTGTTCCCCCGAGACCACCGCAAGCCTCACTCCTTCCTGTCGCGCAGGATCATGCTGCCCTTCCACCTCAACATCTACCCGCTGACCGTGCTCTTCGAGGATGCGCTCATCCTGGGCGCCTCCAACGAGACCATGCTGTTCGACGGCCTGGGCTCGTCTGCCGAGCCGCTGGAGGCGCTCTTCCCGTTCTGCACGGTGGAGCGCACGTCCCAGATCTACCTCCACCACATCCTGCGTCAGCTGCTGGTGCGGAACCTGGGCGAGCAGGCGCTGATGCTAGCGCAGTCCTGCGCGTCGCTACCGTACTTCCCTCACGTCCTGGAGCTCATGGTGCACGTGGTGCTGGAGGAAGAGGCCACATCCCGAGAGCCCATCCCCGACCCGCTGCTGCCCACCGTGGCCAAGTTCGTGACAGAGTTCCCGCTCTTCCTGCAGACCATCGCCCACTGCGCCCGCAAGACCGAGTACGCCCTGTGGAACTACCTGTTCGCCGCGGTGGGAAACCCCAAAGACCTGTTCGAGGAGTGCCTGATGGCACAGGATCTGGACACGGCCGCCTCATACCTCATCATCCTGCAGGTCAGGACAACACAACACACACACAGAGCGTCCGAACTAAACACCTAAACACAGGGGAAAGGCTCGTAAAGGGTTAGTTCAGGGTTAGTCTTTGATGGGGCGTTCACACCGGACGCGATTGACGCGAATTATTCGCGCAAAGGTGGACGCTTGAACAATTTGAGTTTACTCGCTTCATTCGCGTGTGCCATTCACTACACAACAGACGCGAATTTGCGTCATGGGAGGGGCTTCACAAGCCACTTACTCGGTCACTTGAGGTCTTTTTGTAAAAATACTGCTGTTAATGTGTGACAAAACATAGTTTGAATACTTTTTCAGGCGATAATATAGTTGTTTAAAGCTCAAATATGTGGTTTATTTATAAAAAGAGTGCCTATTTGAACTTTTATCTTCCGCTGGGTTGTGAGCTCCAGTGGATATAATCTCCGTGTGTGTGTGTGTGTGTGTGTGTGTGTGTGTGTGGTGTGTGTGTAACGGCGATCTTTGGTCTCATGGATATATAATTTGTTCCCTGGCAAATCGTTTAGGCTGAGGGCAAAGTTAAGTTTCCTAACTTTTTTATTTTTAGGCTTTTTAACTTTAATTTACTGTTGTAGCGTACTAGCACTGACTTTGAATGTTTGACTGAATTGTTTGCTTTTTATAGCTTATTATACATTTTAAGATTATACTTTTGTATTATTGATTATACATAAACTGGCATTTAACAAAAAGAGACTGCTTGTGGTTCATGTCATTTAATATTATCACAGTAATAGTCATATGCACACTTGTCTGAACCAGATATTAATATATGATTAATACTATTTTCTCCTCATTGTTGTCACTACTAGAGGAAGCTCCTGATTGGTTAACGAGCGAATATCCGCCAAAGTTCAGATTTTTCAACTTTAGCGCGCGCGATTTGTGCGGCGCAATCACGCGCTCAAAACGCTCCATTCGCGTGTTTCAGCGCGAATCGCGCTTATTCGCGCGCGCCGCAGAATGCCAATTCGCATCTCTGCATAGACTTAACATGTAAATCACTACAATCGCGTCAATCGTGGTCCGTGTGAACGCACCATAACTCTTTCCCGAAGGCGTTTAAAAAAAGTTGCCAGCCACTGCCAGGGTTTTTGACCATTTTCACCAAAATGTTATGGCCTATAGAATATTTTGTTTTATGAATATCTGAGCATGCAATATCAAAAGAAAGAGCTGACCCTCTTCTTTAAACAGGAAAACCCGCTTTATTCTAGCTTCATGCATTCCTTATTTATCCACACTTGAATACGGGTAAGTTTCATAAAAAAAGCAACATTTTGAGCTGAAAGCTGTGAAAGACTGAACCCAGATCAGATTCAGAGATGATCACACACAGATGGAGTCCATCATCACCTCTAATGCTTCAGTCCTGTAGCTCCTGGGTCCACATCTCATGCAGTCACATCAGATAGTTTTGATTCATATGATGTTTAATGTTGATGATCGTGTTATTTTGCATATGCATCTGCTTACATGCGATTGCTTGCTTTACTGCGTCTACGTGTGTTTCGATCAGGAGAATCAATACTCATTCAGGAGATGCGTAATAGCGCTCTAGCGTCTAACAGTGAAAACACGGAAAATTCTGTGTTTGGCGGGAAGCTTTTTCACAAATAACGGAAAATTCTGTGTTTGGCGGGGAAGCTTTTTCTCACAAATAAAGGAAAATTCCGTGTTTGGCCGGGAAGTGTTTTCTCACAAATAACGGAAAAGTCCGTGTTTGGCCGAAGTGTTTTCTCACAAATAACGGAAAATTCTGTGTTTGGCCGGGAAGCGTTTTCTCACAAATAACGGAAAATTCCGTGTTTGGCCGGGAAGCGTTTTCTCACAAATAACGGAAAATTCTGTGTTTGGCCGGAAGTGTTTTCTCACAAATAATGGAAAATTCCGTGTTTGGCCGAAGCTTTTTCTCACAAATAACGGAAAATTCCGTGTTTGGCCGAAGCGCTTTTCTCACAAATAACGGAAAATTCTGTGTTTGGCCGAAGTGTTTTCTCACAAATAATGGAAAATTCCGTGTTTGGGGAAGTGTTTTCTCACAAATAATGGAAAATTCCGTGTTTGGCCGGGAAGTGTTTTCTCACAAATAATGGAAAATTCCGTGTTTGGCCGGGAAGCGTTTTCTCACAAATAATGGAAAATTCCGTGTTTGGCCGGGAAGTGTTTTCACAAATAACGGAAAATTCTGTGTTTGGCCGGAAGCGCTTCACAAATAACGGAAAATTCTGTGTTTGGCCGAAGTGTTTTTCACAAATAACGGAAAATTCCGTGTTTGGCCTGGAAGCGTTCACAAATAACGGAAAATTCTGTGTTTGGCCGGGAAGCGTTTTCTCACAAATAACGGAAAATTCCGTGTTTGGCCGGGAAGCGTTTTCCACAAATAACGGAAAATTCCGTTTGGCTGGGAAGCGTTTTCTCACAAATAATGGAAAATTCCGTGTTTGGCCTGGAAGCGTTTTCTCACAAATAACGGAAAATTTCGTGTTTGGCCTGAAGCGCTTTTCACAAAAATTTTGTGAGTTTAGTTTTATGAAATGTATTTATTATATAGTAGTTTAGTTGACCCACTTTAAATGGGTCTGTGGTGTAACAAGTAAAGAAAATAAATATTAAAAGATGGACTCTACTATTTTGTTTAAGTACATTTTAAAGAATCTTTCATAGAAAAAATACTAAACACTTCTGTAAATACAGCTCTGCTTAAGTGACTCAATATCTGACTTATGAAGAACATTAGCTAACCCTAAGCTCAATTAAAACTGCATGAAGTTCTTACATTTGAGGCATGCGTTAACTGTAAATCTGCCTTCCATGTGATTCTGAAATCAAGCTTATTCACTTTATTTAACTGTAAAACACATGGTTTCTGTGGCGAGGCCTCATTGGCTGTTATGGAGCTTTTAATCAACACATTTACGACAAATATTCTCAAATTAGGCATAATACATTTTATTTGAATAAAGAATGAATTTCACATAATATTGTATATCTGCCCTCTCACTCAGGTTTGTCAGCTTTTTCATAATAATAAAGGGGAATTATTATTCATGTTTTTTTCTGATTTTGTCATCTCAGAATATGGAGGTTCCAGCGGTCAGCCGCCAACACGCCACTCTGCTCTTCAACACGGCCCTGGAACAGGGAAAATGGGATCTCTGCCGTCACATGATCCGCTTCCTCAAGGCCATTGGCTCAGGGGAGAACGAGACTCCGCCCAGCACACCCACCACACAGGTGAGGCGTGGCGAGACAGCGCTGAGGTGCTCCGTGCTGAGGCTCATGTGCTGATTGGAGGTGTTTGTGTGCAGGAGCAGAGCTCCACAGGCGGCTTTGAGTTCTTCCGGAACCGGAGCATCAGCATGTCCCAGTCTGCCGACAGCCTCGCCGGCGGGAAGTTCAGCCTGCAGAAGACCCTGAGCATGCCCTCCGGCCCGTCCTCCAAAGGGTAACACAGCAGACATGATTCAGATGCGTCTCACAGCACCACCAGAGTGTTGGGGCGTCTGATTCAGTTTAGTCAATCATTTAGTTTGGACCGTTCATTCCAATAAACTGTGTGTGTGTCTGTGTGTGTGTCTGTGTGTGTGTGTGTGTGTGTGTGTGTGTGTGTGTGTGTGTGTGTGTGTGTGTGTGTGTGTGTGTGTGTGTCTGTGTCTGTGTCTGTGTCTGTGTCTGTGTCTGTGTCTGTGTCTGTGTCTGTGTCTGTGTCTGTGTCTGTGTCTGTGTCTGTGTGTGTGTGTGTGTGTGTGTGTGTGTGTGTGTGTGTGTGTTCTCCTCAGTGGAGACCGCTGGTGTAAGGACAGCGACT
>CM040930.1:36902134-36934634 GCA_023029165.1 Gobiocypris rarus | reverse complement strand
CACTTTTACTCAGGACATGCTAGCTGGCAACATAGGATTCCATTCATTATGCTAAGCTAAACTAGCGGCGACCCTGCCAAACTAAAACAATGCATGCACTGAGACAAACATGCATTTGCCCACATATCTAAATGTAGGAAAGATGTTGAATAAGCTGGGGATGTCCAGATCCGATCACATGGTTTCCGTCTCGATCGAATCGGACGTTACCTCCCGATCAGGACTCGGATATATATGTGTATATATATATATATATATATATATATTCATTATCTATAGTTATGCGGTGGCACAGAGTTAGAGGGATTTCTTATGTTTATGGAGCATGTGGTGTTTTATTTGTTTACACACCTGCCGGGTATTTTAAGGTGACGTGTAAATTTGTTTTTATATTTAGACTTTTTAATATTTACTGTAAGAATTTGTTATTTATTCCTTGATTATTCAAGCTACCTCACAGAAATGCTCTGTTGGTTAACAGAGTTCTTTAATGTTAAAATAAGGAACATCCTGGATCTGTTTTTCCGCTGCTCTTTATTCCTTTTTTTATGTATTATAGAAGTATCGGATCGGGACTCGGTGTATACTCAAAATCAAAGGACTCGGACTCGAGGGCAAAATAAGCTGATCGGGACATCCCTAAAGCGGTGAAGTGTAGCTTTAACCTTTGCCGGGTATGAGATTACAGCTGTAGCTTTGTTTGCCCACTGTTGGCTACAGACAGCGATTACACAACCTTTTGAGTTAAAACAACTGATTTTTCTCTAAACCTAATTGTGCGCGCGACTCACTTAAAGGGGTACTTCAGCGCTGGGAAGATGAATCTGTATTTAAACTGGGTCATTAATGTAGTAGAAATTATTTTTGCATTTGGTGCCTTCTAGACTGAGAAAACAGAAAATGTATTTTTGTCTCATGGGCATGAAAGACAACAATTCCCAGAATGCACTGCTTCACTGCCCTACTCTAGGCATGGCTAGTCGGCTACTGGATTACTGGATCACTCGCCCACCGCGTTCATTTTCAGAAAATCAGTTCAGTTAGAGACACTACAATTAAAACCTGAACGAGTCTGTTCGATATAATGAGTGAAGCCGATCGAGTGTCACGGCACAAACACAGAAGGATCGGATTACATTCATCACATGAGCTGAGGTAATCACGGGATTCACATCACATGAGCGGAGATAATCCCGGGATTCACATCACATGAGCTGAGGTAATCACGGATTCACATCACATGAGCTGAGGTAATCACGGATTCACATCACATGAGCTGAGATAATCACGGATTCACATCACATGAGCTGAGGTAATCACGGATTCACATCACATGAGCGGAGGTAATCACGGGATTCACATCACATGAGCGGAGGTAATCACGATTCACATCACATGAGCGGAGGTAATCACGGGATTCACATCACATGAGCTGAGGTAATCCCGGGATTCACATCACATGAGCGGAGGTTATCGCTCACAGCGCGTGTTCAGTTCATGTCTTTGGAAGCTTAACTTTCATAGGAAGTTTAAAAGTTGAAACACTCCCTTTGCTCTCCGCCGCTCCGTTACATGAATCTCCGCCGCTCGGGCGAGTGCTGTGAGTGTGATGTTGAAAACATGTGGGAATAGCGCCTCCTGCTGGCTGTGGTCTTCAGCCTCTGGACAAAAACTCCTCCGATGATGCAAAATGATGATATTTGCGTCATCGGAAGAATTTTTCCAGAAATAAAATACATAATTCTCTCGTCTCAGGGTCATATGAGGGGGGAAGTACCATAATTTGAATATACTCCCGGGTTTCTACTGATACAAAGCTTAATGCTAATCGCTGAAGTAACCCTTGAAATATTTGCATTGTGACTGTGGACACACAGCTGGTCCGCATCGATTGGTTCCCTGAAGTGTGTGTTGGTCTCGTCAGATGCGGTGCTAGCGTTTCTGTCTCTGGAGGAGCTCCTCATATTATCCCACGGTGAGGAACCGGACATGATAAACTTTGAGCTCTTGCGCAAGATTAGCATACTCCCCTTCAGACTCTGTTCTTTAAGACTGGGTGCACACGAAACCTTATTTTCAGTCTTTAAAATGAAATGAATAATGACGTTTCCATGTTTTCTCAGCTGTCGCTGTGAATGTTTTCGAATGTCGGAGCTCTGAAACGTCACAAATTCGTGTCGCGGCTGATGGGAATGGTTTTGACGTGAACTATTCGCACACAAAATATTCGCTTTTCCGTAACGCGCCTGGTGTGAAAGGGCCTTTATGTGGACTGAAGTTAGCCTGCAGCTCCTTGATTATTACGCAGGAATGAGAGAATAGTTCCTAGCCTTGTCGGCCTAGAAAATCACAACTTTTAATTTTCCGTCGGTCTTAGTACACGATGTAACTACACACATCACAACATGTAAATAGGAGAATAGCCCCTTTCCACGAAACTTTTTTTGCATTAAAGGAATAATCAACGTGTTCCTTTAATGCAGATGTGATCCTGGAGCACAGAACCAGTCCTGATCCCACGGGTATATCCAACAATACACATCGTATGGGTCAAAATGATCCATTTCTCTTTCATGCCAAAAATCGTTAAGATCATGTTCCATGAGGATATTGTGTAGATATCATAAATGTATTATAAGTAGTAATATCCATTTGCTAAGGACTTCATTTGGACAACTTTAAAGAAGAGTTTTTTGCACCTCAGATTCCAGATCACGGCCAAATATTGTCCAAACAAACCAAACATCAGTGGAAAGATGATTTATAAACCTCAGTTTACGACTGGTTTTGTAGTCCAGGGTCATGTTTAATAATCAACTTTAATTTCAATGTGTCTGTAAATGAGTAACACTAGCGTAACAGCTTGAGATCTTCCCATCTAATCTCTCTTAAGACTAGTAGTGTATGTTTTATGAGCCGTATGATAATCATATTCATCCGCACAACTAAAGCAATATCCGTCTGCTGTTAGCCGTGTCACCGTGTACCGTTAGCATGAGCGGTGTTAATAAATGCGTTTAATATCGCTAGTTCGCATTATAGCTAACAGATGAGACGTTATTGTAAAGTGCGAGTGTCTCATGACGAGCTTGAAGTCATTCAAGTGTTATGAGATCGCAAATCCAGTTCATAAATAAATCAGGATTACTATGCGAACACCGTACCGTCCAGTACAACTGCGATAACAGGAAGGACGCAATATTAGGAATATTAAGACAGTTAATACAGGTCATTTTAAGAGTCCAGTTCAATCCAGAGGAAGCTTTACAGCGGCAACAGTGGTTCAAATAAAAAAGCATACGCACATGAACAATCATCCGGCGCTCCAAAAACGAATAAATAAAAAAAGCACTTGTGTTTCGAGGTTCGATCCAGCCGAGTGTGCGCCTGACCACAGAACTCGATCTGAAAATGAAGCTGACCAGTAAACGAGCCATTCGTCACCCACAGGAAATGACATCATCACTGCAAAAACTGGACCTGTGTGAGCTTTTACCGGACAGTGATTCTGATCAGCCGATGCCGTTCTCGCTGTGTTTGTTCCATCTCTCGGAGAGACGAAACTACAAGACCAGCTGAAACCACATCAGACCGTCTGAGTCACATGACCACTGGTCTCGAGATCATGTGACCGTCACATTTCACCTCAAACATCATCCGTTCAATTTCATGCTAATTAAGCACATTCTTTCCAAATCTCATTACTGTAAAAATTATATTGAATGTATGTTATTTGTTGTACTATTTTTAGTTTATGCAAATTAAGTGTAATATTAAAAAAATAAAGAGCTAATAAATCAGAACCATCACATTATTTTACATTAAAAAAACTAATCCTGTTTTGTAATTCCCATTATTTCTGATTCTTATTCATTACATACCATGACTAAATATATATTTTTTTGAAATATTTATTAAATCATGGCATTTCACTAATCGGAAAATAATGAAAATTACAAAAATAAACTAAAAGCAAATGAAATGTCAATTTAAATAAATTAATTTTATCTCACTGAAACTGATAATTTAGGGTTAAATGTGTGTAGTTATCATTTTAAAAAAAAGTCACAAAAGTAAAAATCGTAACCGTCATAAAGTAGGCATGAAAATATGAAAAAAATGCATTGATTTTGTGTTGAAATATTACCTAGACAAATAAAAATAAAATAAAACACAACACTGTGCGTTGGCTGATGTGAATGAAGGAGCTCGTACAGTGTTTACGGGTCCGCAGTGTGTGTGTGTGTGTGAGGGATCAGAGCACTCAGTATCTGTACATGTGGTAGGTGCTGATCCATGAGGACGGGAACGCCCAGGCCGGGAATCTCTTCAGCAAGGACTCCAGATGCTCGGAGCGCCGGTCCGAACCGGAGAAATAATGAGCAGAGATAGCCAGAGAGATCAAGCCCTCGTCAGGAGACGCGTCTGAGGCTTTGGCCGGCTGAAGACCAGAAACACACACATCAAACACACAATACACACATGCGTCCGTGCTCCTGAGGTTAAATGTGTGGCTCCTGAGCTCAAACCCACCTGGATCTCAAACCAGAAGCTCCAGGCCGGAGCGTCGAGGCCGTGAGAGTAGAATATGAAGTACTCTCCGCTGAGGTCGAACTGCGGCGTGCCATCGCCGAATGACCAGCCGGTCAGAGATGTGCCGGAGTCAGGCAGCAGATACAGAGACATGTGAGTCGGACCTGAGCCAGAACAACACACACACGAGAGAGTCAAACACACTGACAAACCAACACTGATATCTGTGAAGCGTTAGGGTATTCATGTATGTATGTAGGGTTAGGGCTTTTGACTTTGTGATAATATGATTAAAAGTGAATTAATTCAATTATTGTCCATTTTGTCAAAATGGACAAAAATTCATATTCACAGTTTATACTATGACGTAAAGTGAATTAATTCAATTATTGTCCATTTTGTCAAAATGGATTAAAAATCTAAATTCAGTGTATACTATAGACTATCACACTGTCGTAATTTAGGATTTTTGTCCATTTTAAAATACAATAATTGAATAATTTCACTTTTAAGTCATTGTATACACTGTCGTAATTTAGGATTTTTGTCTGTTTTTACAAAATACAATAATTGAATAAATTAACTTTTATGTCATAGTATACACTGTCACAATTGTGTATTTTTGTCCATTTTGAAAAAATAAAATAATTGAATAATTTCACTTTTACGTCATAGTATACAGTCTAATATGAGATTTTTGTCCATTTTGATTTTATGTGATAATTGAATAAATCCACTTTATGTCATAGTATACACTGTCGTAATTTAGGATTTTTGTCCATTTTGGCAAAATACAATAATTGAATAATTCACTTTTAAGTCATAGTATACACTGTCGTAATTTAGGATTTTTGTCTGTTTTTACAAAGTACAATAATTAATAATTTCACTTTTACGTCATAGTATACACTGTCGTAATATGGGATTTTTGTCCATTTTCATTTTGTGATAATTGAATTAATTCACTTTATGACATAGTATACACTGTCGTAATTTAGGATTTTTGTCCATTTTCATTTTGTGATAATTGAATTAATTCACTTTTATGACATAGTATACACTGTCGTAATATGGGATTTTTGTCCATTTTCATTTTGTGATAATTGAATTAATTCACTTTTATGACATAGTATACACTGTCGTAATTTAGGATTTTTGTCCATTTTGACAAAATTTTGTGATAATTGAATAATTTCACTTTTACGTCATAGTATACACTGTCGTAATATGGAATTTTAGTCCATTTAAATTTTGTGATAAATGAATAAATTCACTTTTATGTCATAGTATACACTGTCTTAATATGAGATTTTTGTCCATTTTGATTTTATGTGATAATTAAATAAATTCACTTTTATGTCATAGTATACACTGTCATAATTTAGGATTTTTGTCCATTTTGGCAAAATACAATAATTGAATTAATTCACTTTCACGTCATAGTATACACTGTCATTTAATTTGTATTTTTGTCCATTTTGGCAAAATACAATAATTGAATTAATTCACTTTCACGTCATAGTGTACACTGTCGTAATTTAGGATTTTTGTCCATTTTGAAAAAATAAAATAATTGAATAATTTCACTGTTACGTCATAGTATACACTGTTGTAATTTAGGATTTTTGTCCATTTTGATTTTATGTGATAATTGAATAAATACACTTTTACGTCATAGTATACACTGTCGTAATTTAGGATTTTTGTCCATTTTGACAAAATACAATAATTAAATAAATTTCACTTTTATGTCATAGTATACACTGTCGTAATATGGGATTTTTGTCCATTTTGATTTTATGTGATAATTGTACATTTTGATTTCATGTGATAATTGAATAAATTCACTTTTATGTCATAGTATACACTGTCATAATTTAGGATTTTTGTCCATTTTACAAAATACAATAATTGAATTAATTCACTTTCACGTCATAGTATACACTGTCGTAATTTAGGATTTTTGTCCATTTTGTGATACAATAATTGAATAAATTCACTTTTACGTCATAGTATACACTGTCGTAATTTAGGATTTTGTCCATTTTGGCAAAATACAATAATTGAATAATTCACTTTTATGTCATAGTATACACTGTCGTAATTTAGGATTTTTGTCCATTTTGGCAAAATACAATAATTGAATTATTCACTTTCACGTCATAGTGTACACTGTCGTAATTTAGGATTTTTGTCCATTTTGGCAAAATACAATAATTGAATAATTTCACTTTCGTCATAGTATACAGTCTAATGAGATTTTTGTCCATTTTGATTTTATGTGATAATTGAATAAATCCACTTTTATGTCATAGTATACACTGTCTAATTTAGGATTTTTGTCTGTTTTTACAAAATACATTAATTGAATAAATTCACTTTTACGCCATAGTATACACTGCTGTAATTTAGGATTTTTGTCTGTTTTTACAAAATACATTAATTGAATAAATTCACTTTTATGTCATAGTATACACTGTTGTAATATGGGATTTTTGTCCATTTTGATTTTATGTGATAATTGAATAAATTCACTTTTATGTCATAGTATACACTGTCATTATTGTGTATTTTTGTCCATTTTGATTTTATGTGATAATTGAATAAATTCACTTTTACGTCATAGAATACACTGTCGTAATATGTGGATTTTTGTCCATTTTGATTTCATGTGATAATTGAATAAATTCACTTTCACGTCATAGTATACACTGTCGTAATTTAGGATTTTTGTCCATTTTGGCAAAATACAATAATTGAATTAATTCACTTTCACGTCATAATATACACTGTCGTAATATGGGATTTTTGTCCATTTTGGCAAAATACAATAATTGAATTAATTCACTTTCACGTCATAGTGTACACTGTCGTAATTTAGGATTTTTGTATGTTTTTACAAAGTACAATAATTGAATAATTTCACTTTTACGTCATAGTATACACTGTCGTAATTTAGGATTTTTGTCTGTTTTTACAAAATACAATAATTGAATAATTTCACTTTTTAAGTCATAGTATACACTGTCGTAATTTAGGATTTTTGTATGTTTTTACAAAGTACAATAATTGAATAATTTCACTTTTACGTCATAGTATACACTGTCGTAATATGGGATTTTTGTCCATTTTGACAAAATACAATAATTGAATTAAATTCACTTTTATGTCATAGTATACACTGTCGTAATTTAGGATTTTTGTCTGTTTTTATAAAATACAATAATTAAATAAATTTCACTTTTACGTCATAGTATACACTGTCGTAATATGGGATTTTTGTCCATTTTGACAAAATACAATAATTGAATAATTTCGCTTTTAAGTCATTGTATACACTGTCGTAATTTAGGATTTTTGTATGTTTTTACAAAGTACAATAATTGAATAATTTCACTTTTACGTCATAGTATACACTGTCGTAATTTAGGATTTTGTCTGTTTTTACAAAATACAATAATTGAATAATTTCACTTTTAAGTCATAGTATACACTGTCGTAATTTAGGATTTTTGTATGTTTTTACAAAGTACAATAATTGAATAATTTCACTTTTACGTCATAGTATACACTGTCGTAATATGGGATTTTTGTCCATTTTGACAAAATACAATAATTGAATAATTTCACTTTTACGTCATAATATACACTGTCGTAATATGATTTTTGTCCATTTTGATTTGATGTGATAATTGAATAAATTCACTTTTATGTCACAGTATACACTGTCGTAATATGGGATTTTTGTCCATTTTCATTTTGTGATAATTGAATTAATTCACTTTTATGTCATAGTATACACTGTAATTTAGGATTTTTGTCTGTTTTTACAAAATACAATAATTGAATAAATTCACTTTTAAGTCATAGTATACACTGTCGTAATTTAGGATTTTTGTCCATTTTGGCAAAATACAATAATTGAATTAATTCACTTTCACGCTATAGTGTACACTGTCGTAATTTAGGATTTTTGTCGGTTTTACAAAGTACAATAATTGAATAATTTCACTTTTACGTCATAGTATACACTGTCGTAATTTAGGATTTTTGTCTGTTTTACAAAATACAATAATTAAATAATTTCATTTTACGTCATAGTATACACTGTCGTAATATGGGATTTTGTCCATTTTGACAAAATACAATAATTGAATAAATTCACTTTTATGTCATAGTATACACTGTCGTAATATGGGATTTTGGTCATTTTCATTTTGTGATAATTGAATAAATTCACTTTTATGTCATAGTATACACTGTCGTAATTTAGGATTTTGTCCATTTTGACAAAATACAATAATTGCATAAATTCACTTTTATGTCATAGTATACACTGTCGTAATATGGGATTTTTGTCCGCTTTGATTTGATGTGATAATTGAATAAATTCACTTTTACGTCATAGTATACACTGTCGTAATATGGGATTTTAGTCCATTTAAATTTTGTGATAAATGAATAAATTCACTTTTATGTCATACTATACAGTGTCGTAATTTGGGATTTTTGTCCATTTTGACAAAATACAATAATTGCATAAATTCACTTTTATGTCATACTATACACTGTCGTAATAAGGGATTTTTGTCCATTTTGATTTTATGTGATAATTGAATAAATTCACTTTTATGTCATAGTATACACTGTCATAATTTAGATTTTTGTCCATTTTGGCAAAATACAATAATTGAATTAATTCACTTTACGTCATAGTATACACTGTCGTAATTTAGGATTTTTGTCCATTTTGGCAAAATACAATAATTGAATTAATTCACTTTTATGTCATAGTATACACTGTCGTAATTTAGGATTTTTGTCCATTTTGGCAAAATACGATAATTGAATTAATTCACTTTCACGTCATAGTACACTGTAATTTAGGATTTTTGTCCATTTTGAAAAATAAAATAATTGAATAAATTCACTTTTACGTCATAGTATACAGTCTAATATGAGATTTTTGTCCATTTTGATTTTATGTGATAATTGAATAAATCCACTTTTATGTCATAGTATACACTGTCGTAATTTAGGATTTTTGTCTGTTTTTACAAAATACATTAATTGAATAAATTCACTTTTACGTCATAGTATACACTGTCGTAATATGATTTTTGTCCATTTTGATTTTATGTGATAATTGAATAAATACACTTTTACGTCATAGTATACACTGTCGTAATTTAGGATTTTTGTCCATTTTGGCAAAATACAATAATTGAATAAATTCACTTTTATGTCATAGTATACACTGTCTTAATATGATTTTTGTCCATTTTGATTTTATGTGATAATTGAATAAATTCACTTTTACGGCATAGTATACACTGTCGTAATTTAGGATTTTTGTCCATTTTGACAAAATACAATAATTGAATAATTTCACTTTTACGTCATAGTATACACTGTCGTAATATGGGATTTTTGTACATTTTGATTTTATGTGATAATTGAATAAATTCACTTTTATGTCATAGTATACACTGTCATAATTTAGGATTTTTGTCCATTTTGGCAAAATACAATCATTGAATTAATTCACTTTCACGTCATAGTATACACTGTCATAATTTAGGATTTTTGTCCATTTTGGCAAAATTCAATAATTGAATAAATTCACTTTTACGTCATAGTATACACTGTCGTAATTTAGGATTTTTGTCAATTTTGGCAAAATACAATAATTGAATTAATTTACTTTTATGTCATAGTATACACTGTCGTAATTTAGGATTTTTGTCCATTTTGGCAAAATACAATAATTGAATAATTCACTTTTTACGTCATAGTGTACACTGTCGTAATTTAGGATTTTTGTCCATTTTGGCAAAATACAATAATTGAATTAATTCACTTTCACGTCATAGTATACAGTGTAATATGAGATTTTTGTCCATTTTGATTTTATGTGATAATTGAATAAATTCACTTTTATGTCATAGTATACACTGTCGTAATTTAGGATTTTTGTCTGTTTTTACAAAATACATTAATTGAATAAATTCACTTTTACGTCATAGTATACACTGCTGTAATTTAGGATTTTTGTCTGTTTTTACAAAATACATTAATTGAATAAATTCACTTTTATGTCATAGTATACACTGTTGTAATATGTGATTTTTGTCCATTTTGATTTTATGTGATAATTGAATAAATTCACTTTTATGTCATAGTATACACTGTCATTATTGTGTATTTTTGTCCATTTTGATTTTATGTGATAATTGAATAAATTCACTTTATGTCATAGAATACACTGTTATAATTTAGGATTTTTGTCCATTTTGCAAAATACAATAATTGAATTAATTCACTTTCACGCCATAGTATACACTGTCGTAATTTAGGATTTTTGTCCATTTTGGCAAAATACAATAATTGAATAAATTCACTTTACGTCATAGTATACACTGTCGTAAGTTAGGATTTTTTGTCCATTTTGGCAAAATACAATAATTGAATTAATTCACTTTCACGTCATAGTGTACACTGTCGTAATTTAGGATTTTTGTCCATTTTGGCAAAATACAATAATTGAATAAATTCACTTTTATGTCATAGTATACACTGTCGTAATTTAGGATTTTTGTCCATTTTGGCAAAATACAATAATTGAATTAATTCACTTTCACGTCATAGTATACACTGTCGTAATTTAGGATTTTTGTCCATTTTGGCAAAATACAATAATTGAATAATTTCACTTTTATGTCATAGTATACACTGTCGTAATTTAGGATTTTTGTCCATTTTGGCAAAATACAATAATTGAATAATTTCACTTTTATGTCATAGTGTACACTGTCGTAATTTAGGATTTTTGTCCATTTTGGCAAAATACAATAATTGAATAAATTCACTTTTACGTCATAGTATACACTGTCGTAAGTTAGATTTTTGTCCATTTTGGCAAAATACAATAATTGAATTAATTCACTTTCACGTCATAGTGTACACTGTCGTAATTTAGGATTTTTGTCCATTTTGGCAAAATACAATAATTGAATAATTTCACTTTTATGTCATAGTGTACACTGTCGTAATTTAGGATTTTTGTCCACTTTGGCAAAATACAATAATTGAATAAATTCACTTTTATGTCATAGTATACACTGTCGTAATTTAGGATTTTTGTCCATTTTGGCAAAATACAATAATTGAATAAATTCACTTTCACGTCATAGTATACACTGTCGTAATTTAGGATTTTTGTCCATTTTACAAAATACAATAATTGAATAAATTCACTTTCACGTCATAGTATACACTGTCGTAATTTAGGATTTTTGTCCATTTTGACAAAATACAATAATTGAATAATTCACTTTTATGTCATAGTATACACTGTCGTAATATGGGATTTTTGTCCATTTTGATTTCATGTGATAATTGAATAAATTCACTTTTATGTCATAGTATAAACTGTCGTAATTTAGGATTTTTGTCTGTTTTTACAAAATACATTAATTGAATAAATTCACTTTTACGTCATAGTATACACTGCTGTAATTTAGGATTTTTGTCCATTTTTACAAAATACATTAATTGAATAAATTCACTTTTATGTCATAGTATACACTGTTGTAATATGGGATTTTTGTCCATTTTGATTTTATGTGATAATTGAATAAATTCACTTTTATGTCATAGTATACACTGTCATTATTGTGTATTTTTGTCCATTTTGATTTTATGTGATAATTGAATAAATTCACTTTTACGTCATAGAATACACTGTCGTAATTTAGGATTTTTGTCTATTTTGGCAAAATACAATATGAATAAATTCACTTTTATGTCATAGTATACACTGTCCTAATATGGGATTTTTGTCCATTTTGATTTTATGTGATAATTGAATAAATACACTTTTACGCTCATAGTATACACTGTCGTAATTTAGGATTTTTGTCTATTTTGGCAAAATACAATAATTGAATAAATTCACTTTTATGTCATAGTATACACTGTTATAATTTAGGATTTTTGTCCATTTTGGCAAAATACAATAATTGAATTAATTCACTTTCACGTCATAGTATACACTGTCGTAATTTAGGATTTTTGTCCATTTTGGCAAAATACAATAATTGAATAAATTCACTTTTACGTCATAGTATACACTGTCGTAAGTTAGATTTTTGTCCATTTTGGCAAAATACAATAATTGAATTAATTCACTTTTATGTCATAGTATACACTGTCATAATTTAGGATTTTTGTCCATTTTGGCAAAATACAATAATTGAATTAATTCACTTTCACGTCATAGTATACACTGTCGTAATTTAAGATTTTTGTCCATTTTGGCAAAATACAATAATTGAATTAATTCACTTTTATGTCATAGTATACACTGTCGTAATTTAGGATTTTTGTCCATTTTGGCAAAATACAATAATTGAATTAATTCACTTTCACGTCATAGTGTACACTGTCGTAATTTAGGATTTTTGTCCATTTTGAAAAATAAAATAATTGAATAAATTCACTTTTACGCCATAGTATACAGTCTAATATGAGATTTTTGTCCATTTTGATTTTATGTGATAATTGAATAAATCCACTTTTATGTCATAGTATACACTGTCGTAATTTAGGATTTTTGTCTGTTTTTACAAAATACATTAATTGAATAAATTCACTTTTACGCATAGTATACACTGTCGTAATATGGAATTTTTGTCCATTTTGATTTTATGTGATAATTGAATAAATACACTTTTACGTCATAGTATACACTGTCGTAATTTAGGATTTTTGTCCATTTTGGCAAAATACAATAATTGAATAAATTCACTTTTATGTCATAGTATACACTGTCTTAATATGGGATTTTTGTCCATTTTGATTTTATGTGATAATTGAATAAATTCACTTTTACGGCATAGTATACACTGTCGTAATTTAGGATTTTTGTCCATTTTGACAAAATACAATAATTGAATAATTTCACTTTTACGTCATAGTATACACTGTCGTAATATGGGATTTTTGTACATTTTGATTTTATGTGATAATTGAATAAATTCACTTTATGTCATAGTATACACTGTCATAATTTAGGATTTTTGTCCATTTTGGCAAAATACAATCATTGAATTAATTCACTTTCACGTCATAGTATACACTGTCATAATTTAGGATTTTTGTCCATTTTGGCAAAATTCAATAATTGAATAAATTCACTTTTACGTCATAGTATACACTGTCGTAATTTAGGATTTTTGTCAATTTTGGCAAAATACAATAATTGAATAATTTACTTTATGTCATAGTATACACTGTCGTAATTTAGGATTTTTGTCCATTTTGGCAAAATACAATAATTGAATTAATTCACTTTTACGTCATAGTGTACACTGTCGTAATTTAGGATTTTTGTCCATTTTGGCAAAATACAATAATTGAATAATTCACTTTCACGCCATAGTATACAGTGTAATATGAGATTTTTGTCCATTTTGATTTTATGTGATAATTGAATAAATTCACTTTTATGTCATAGTATACACTGTCGTAATTTAGGATTTTTGTCTGTTTTTACAAAATACATTAATTGAATAAATTCACTTTTACGTCATAGTATACACTGCTGTAATTTAGGATTTTTGTCTGTTTTTACAAAATACATTAATTGAATAAATTCACTTTTATGTCATAGTATACACTGTTGTAATATGGGATTTTTGTCCATTTTGATTTTATGTGATAATTGAATAAATTCACTTTTATGTCATAGTATACACTGTCATTATTGTGTATTTTTGTCCATTTTGATTTTATGTGATAATTGAATAAATTCACTTTTACGTCATAGAATACACTGTTATAATTTAGGATTTTTGTCCATTTTGGCAAAATACAATAATTGAATTAAATTCACTTTCACGTCATAGTATACACTGTCGTAATTTAGGATTTTTGTCCATTTTGGCAAAATACAATAATTGAATAAATTCACTTTTACGCTCATAGTATACACTGTCGTAAGTTAGGATTTTTGTCCATTTTGGCAAAATACAATAATTGAATTAATTCACTTTCACGTCATAGTGTACACTGTCGTAATTTAGGATTTTTGTCCATTTTGGCAAAATACAATAATTGAATAATTTCACTTTTATGTCATAGTGTACACTGTCGTAATTTAGGATTTTTGTCCACTTTGGCAAAATACAATAATTGAATTAATTCACTTTTATGTCATAGTATACACTGTCGTAATTTAGGATTTTTGTCCATTTTGGCAAAATACAATAATTGAATTAATTCACTTTCACGTCATAGTGTACACTGTCGTAATTTAGGATTTTTGTCCATTTTGAAAATACAATAATTGAATAAATTCACTTTCACGTCATAGTATACACTGTCGTAATTTAGATTTTTGTCCATTTTGACAAAATACAATAATTGAATAATTTCACTTTTATGTCATAGTATACACTGTCGTAATATGGGATTTTTGCATTTTGATTTCATGTGATAATTGAATAAATTCACTTTTATGTCATAGTATAAACTGTCGAATTTAGGATTTTTGTCTGTTTTTACAAAATACATTAATTGAATAAATTCACTTTTACGTCATAGTATACACTGCTGTAATTTAGGATTTTTGTCTGTTTTTACAAAATACATTAATTGAATAAATTCACTTTTATGTCATAGTATACACTGTTGTAATATGATTTTTGTCCATTTTGATTTTATGTGATAATTGAATAAATTCACTTTTATGTCATAGTATAAACTGTCATTATTGTGTATTTTTGTCCATTTTGATTTTATGTGATAATTGAATAAATTCACTTTTACGTCATAGAATACACTGTCCTAATATGGGATTTTTGTCCATTTTGATTTTTGTGATAATTGAATAAATACACTTTTACGTCATAGTATACACTGTCGTAATTTAGGATTTTTGTCTATTTTGGCAAAATACAATAATTGAATAAATTCACTTTTATGTCATAGTATACACTGTTATAATTTAGGATTTTTGTCCATTTTGGCAAAATACAATAATTGAATTAATTCACTTTCACGTCATAGTATACACTGTCGTAATTTAGGATTTTTGTCCATTTTGGCAAAATACAATAATTGAATAAATTCACTTTTACGTCATAGTATACACTGTCGTAAGTTAGGATTTTTGTCCATTTTGGCAAAATACAATAATTGAATTAATTCACTTTTATGTCATAGTATACACTGTCGTAATTTAGGATTTTTGTCCATTTTGGCAAAATACAATAATTGAATTAATTCACTTTACGTCATAGTACAGTCGTAATTTAGGATTTTTGTCCATTTTGGCAAAATACAATAATTGAATAAATTCACTTTTATGTCATAGTATACACTCGTAATTTAGGATTTTTGTCCATTTTGGCAAAATAAAATAATTGAATTAATTCACTTTCACGTCATAATATACACTGTCGTAATATGGGATTTTTGTCCATTTTGATTTTATTTGATAATTGAATAAATTCACTTTTATGTCATAGTATACACTGTCGTAATATGGGATTTTTGTCCATTTTGATTTTATTTGATAATTGAATAAATTCACTTTACGTCATAGAATACACTGTCGTAATTTAGATTTTTGTCCATTTTGACAAAATACAATAATTTAATAATTTCACTTTTACGCCATAGTATACACTGTCGTAATTTAGGATTTTTGTCCATTTTGGCAAAATACAATAATTGAATAAATTCACTTTTATGTCATAGTATACACTGTCGTAATTTAGGATTTTTGTCCATTTTGGCAAAATACAATAATTGAATAAATTCACTTTTATGTCATAGTATACACTGTCGTAATTTAGGATTTTTGTCCATTTTGACAAAATACAATAATTGAATAATTTCACTTTTACATCGTAGTATACACTGTCGTAATATGGGATTTTTGTCCATTTTGATTTCATGTGATAATTGAATAAATTCACTTTTATGTCATAGTATACACTGTAATTGTGTATTTTTGTCCATTTTGATTTTATGTGATAATTGAATAAATTCACTTTTATGTCATAAGTATACACTGTCATAATTGTGTATTTTTGTCCATTTTGATTTTATGTGATAATTGAATAAATTCACTTTTACGGCATAGTATACAATGTTGTAATGTAGGATTTTTGTCTGTTTTACAAAATACATTAATTGAATAAATTCACTTTTATGTTATAATATACAGGATTTTTGTCCATTTTGGCAAAATACAATACTTGAATAAATTCACTTTTACGTCATAGTATACACTGTCGTAAGTTAGATTTTTGTCCATTTTGGCAAAATACATTAATTGAATAAATTCACTTTTATGTCATAGTATACACTGCCGTAATTTAGGATTTTTGTCTGTTTTTACAAAATACATTAATTGAATAAATTCACTTTTATGTCATAGTATACACTGTTGTAATATGGGATTTTTGTCCATTTTGATTTTATGTGATAATTGAATAAATTCACTTTTATGTCATAGTATACACTGTCATTATTGTGTATTTTTGTCCATTTTGATTTTATGTGATAAATTGAATAAATTCACTTTTACTTCATAGAATACACTGTCGTAATATGGGATTTTTGTCCATTTTGATTTTATGATAATTGAATAAATTCACTTTTAAGTCATAGTACACACTCTCATAATTGAGTATTTTTGTCCATTTTGATTTTATGTGATAATTGAATAAATTCACTTTTATGTTATAATATACAGGATTTTTGTCCATTTTGGCAAAATACAATAATTGAATAAATTCACTTTTACGTCATAGTATACACTGTCGTAAGTTAGGATTTTTGTCCATTTTGGCAAAATACAATAATTGAATTAATTCACTTTTATGTCATAGTATACACTGTCGTAATTTAGGATTTTTGTCCATTTTGGCAAAATACAATAATTGAATTAATTCACTTTTACGTCATAGTGTACACTGTCGTAATTTAGGATTTTTGTCCATTTTGGCAAAATACAATAATTGAATTAATTCACTTTCACGTCATAATATACACTGTCGTAATATGATTTTTGTCCATTTTGATTTTATTTGATAATTGAATAAATTCACTTTTATGTCATAGTACACTGTCGTAATATGGGATTTTTGTCCATTTTGATTTTATGTGATAATTGAATAAATCCACTTTTATGTCATAGTACACACTGTCATAATTTAGGATTTTGTCTGTTTTTACAGAATACATTAATTGAATAAATTCACTTTTACGTCATAGTATACACTGCCGTAATTTAGGATTTTTGTCTGTTTTTACAAAATACGTTAATTGAATAAATTCACTTTTATGTCATAGTATACACTGTTGTAATATGATTTTTGTCCATTTTGATTTTATGTGATAATTGAATAAATTCACTTTTACGTCATAGAATACACTGTCGTAATATGGGATTTTTGTCCATTTTGATTTTATGTGATAATTGAATAAATACACTTTTACGTCATAGTATACACTGTCGTAATTTAGGATTTTTGTCCATTTTGACAAAATACAATAGTTTAATAATATCACTTTTACGTCATAGTATACAAAGTCGTAATATGGGATTTTTGTCCATTTTGATTTCATGTGATAATTGAATAAATACACTTTTATGTCATAGTATACACTGTCATAATTGTGTATTTTTGTCCATTTTGGCAAAATACAATAATTGAATAAATTCACTTTTACGTCATAGTATACACTGTCGTAATTTAGGATTTTTGTCCATTTTGGCAAAATACAATAATTTAATAAATTCACTTTTATGTCATAGTATACACTGTCTTATTATGGGATTTTTGTCCATTTTGATTTTATGTGATAATTGAATAAATTCACTTTTACGGACATAGTATACACTGTCGTAATTTAGGATTTTTGTCCATTTTGACAAAATACAATAATTGAATAATTTCACTTTTCGTCATAGTATACACTGTCGTAATATGGGATTTTTGTACATTTTGATTTCATGTGATAATTGAATAAATTCACTTTTATGTCATATAGTACACACTGTCATAATTGTGTATTTTTGTCCATTTTGATTTTATGTGATAATTGAATAAATTCACTTTTATGTCAATAGTATACACTGTCATAATTGTGTATTTTTGTCCATTTTGATTTTATGTGATAATTGAATAAATTCACTTTTATGTCAAAGTATACACTGTCATAATTGTGTATTTTTGTCCATTTTGATTTTATGTGATAATTGAATAAATTCACTTTTACGGCATAGTATACACTGTTGTAATTTAGGATTTTGTCTGTTTTACAAAATACATTAATTGAATAAATTCACTTTTATGTCATAGTATACACTGTTGTAATATGGGATTTTTGTCCATTTTGATTTTATGTGATAATTGAATAAATTCACTTTTATGTCATAGTATACACTGTCATTATTGTGTATTTTTGTCCATTTTGATTTTATTTGATGATTGAATAAATACACTTTTATGTCATAGTATACACTGTCGTAATTTAGGATTTTTGTCCATTTTGGCAAAATACAATAATTGAATTAATTCACTTTCACGTCATAGTATACACTGTCGTAATTTAGGATTTTTGTCCATTTTGGCAAAATACAATAATTGAATAAATTCACTTTTACGTCATAGTATACACTGTCGTAATTTAAGATTTTTGTCCATTTTGGCAAAATACAATAATTGAATTAATTCACTTTCACGTCATAGTGTACACTGTCGTAATTTAGGATTTTTGTCCATTTTGGCAATAATTGAATTATTTCACTTTCACGTCATAATATACACTGTCGTAATATGATTTTTGTCCATTTTGATTTTATTTGATAATTGAATAAATTCACTTTTATGTCATAGTACACTGTCGTAATATGGGATTTTTGTCCATTTTGATTTTATGTGATAATTGAATAAATTTACTTTTATGTCATAGTATACACTGTCATAATTGTGTATTTCTGTCCATTTTGATTTTATGTGATAATTGAATATATTCACTTTTACGTCAGAGAATACACTGTCGTAATATGGGATTTTTGTCCATTTTGATTTTATGTGTTAATTGAATTAATTCACTTTTACGTCATAGAATACACTGTCGTAATTTAGGATTTTTGTCCATTTTTACAAAATACAACAATTGAATAATTTCCCTTTTATGTCATAGTATACACTGTCGTAATATGGGATTTTTGTCCATTTTGATTTTGAGATAATTGAATAAATTCACTTTTACGTCATAGTATACACTGCCGTAATTTAGGATTTTTGTCTGTTTTTACAAAATACATTAATTGAATAAATTCACTTTTACGTCATAGTATACACTGTCGTAATTTAGGATTTTTGTCCATTTTGGCAAAATACAATAATTGAATAAATTCACTTTTATGTCATAGTATACACTGTCGTAATATGGGATTTTTGTCCATTTTGATTTTATGTGATAATTGAATAAATTCACTTTTACGGCATAGTATACACTGTCGTAATTTAGGATTTTTGTCCATTTTGACAAAATACAATAATTGAATAATTTCACTTTTATGTCATAGTATACACTGTTGTAATATGGGATTTTTGTCCATTTTGATTTAATGTGATAATTGAATAATTTCACTTTTACGGCATAGTATACACTGTCGTAATTGTGTATTTTTGTCCATTTTGATTTTATGTGATAATTGAATAAATTCACTTTTATGTCAAAGTATACACTGTCATAATTGTGTATTTTTGTCCATTTTGATTTTATGTGATCATTGAATAAATTCACTTTTACGGCATAGTATACACTGTCGTAATTGTGTATTTTGTCCATTTTGATTTTATGTGATAATTGAATAAATTCACTTTTATGTCAAAGTATACACTGTCGTAATTGTGTATTTTTGTCCATTTTGATTTTATGTGATAATTGAATAAATTCACTTTTATGTCATAGTATACACTGTCGTAATTGTGTATTTTTGTCCATTTTGATTTTATGTGATAATTGAATAAATTCACTTTTATGTCAAAGTATACACTGTCATAATTGTGTATTTTTGTCCATTTTGATTTTATGTGATAATTGAATAAATTCACTTTTCGTCATAGAATACACTGTAGTAATATGGGATTTTTGTCCATTTTGATTTTATGTGATAATTGAATAAATTCACTTTTTACGGCATAGTATACACTGTCGTAATATGGGATTTTTGTCCATTTTGATTTTATGTGATAATTGTGTACAATGACATAAAAGTGAATTTATTCACTGTCATAATTGTGTATTTTTGTCCATTTTGATTTTATGTGATAATTGAATAAATTCACTTTTCTGGCATAGTATACACTCGTAATTTAGGATTTTTGTCCATTTTGACAAAATACAATAATTGAATAATTTCAATTTTACGTCATAGTATACACTGTCGTAATTTAGGATTTTTGTCCATTTTGATTTTATTTGACAATTTAATAATTTCACTTTTACGTCATAGTATACACTCGTAATTTAGGATTTTTGTCCATTTTGACAAAATACAATAATTGAATAATTTCACTGTTACCTCATAGTATACACTGTCGTAATTGTGTATTCTTGTCCATTTAGATTTTATGTGCTAATTGAAAAAATTCACTTTTACGGCATAGTATACACTGTCGTAATTTAGGATTTTTGTCTGTTTTTACAAAATACAATAATTGAATAATTTCACTTTTACGTCATAGTATACACTGCCGTAATTTAGGATTTTTGTCCATTTTGATTTTATTTGATGATTGAATAAATTCACTTTTATGTCATAGTATACACTGTCGTAATATGGGATTTTTTACATTTTGATTTTATTTGATGATTGAATAAATTCACTTTTATGTCATAGTATACACTGTCGTAATTTAGGATTTTTGTCCATTTTTATTTCATGTGATAATTGAATAAATACACTTTTACATCATAGTATACACTGTCGTAATTTAGGATTTTTGTCCATTTTGACAAAATACAATAATTTAATAATTTCACTTTTTCGTCATAGTATACAAAGTAGTAATATGGGATTTTTGTCCATTTTGATTTCATGTGATAATTGAATAAATACACTTTTATGTCATAGTATACACTGTCATAATTGTGTATTTTTGTCCATTTTGGCAAAATACAATAATTGAATAAATTCACTTTTATGTCATAGTATACACTGTCTTAATATGGATTTTGTCCATTTTGATTTTATGTGATAATTGAATAAATTCACTTTTCGGCATAGTATACACTGTAATTTAGGATTTTGTCCATTTTGACAAAATACAATAATTGAATAATTTCACTTTTACGTCATAGTATACACTGTCGTAATATGGGATTTTTGTACATTTTGATTTCATGTGATAATTGAATAAATTCACTTTTATGTCATAGTACACACTGTCATAATTGTGTATTTTTGTCCATTTTGATTTTATGTGATAATTGAATAAATTCACTTTTATGTCATAGTATACACTGTCGTAATTATGTATTTTTGTCCATTTTGATTTTATGTGATAATTGAATAAATTTACTTTTATGTCAAAGTATACACTGTCATAATTGTGTATTTTTGTCCATTTTGATTTTATGTGATAATTGAATAAATTCACTTTTACGGCATAGTATACACTGTTGTAATTTAGGATTTTTGTCTGTTTTTACAAAATACATTAATTGAATAAATTCACTTTTGTCATAGTATACACTGCCGTAATTTAGGATTTTTGTCTGTTTTACAAAATACATTAATTGAATAAATTCACTTTATGTCATAGTATACACTGTTGTAATATGGGATTTTTGTCCATTTTGATTTTATGTGATAATTGAATAAATTCACTTTTCGTCATAGTATACACTGTCGTAATATGGGATTTTTGTCCATTTTGATTTTATGTGATAATTGAATAAATTCACTTTTTCGTCATAGAATACACTGTCGTAATTTAAGATTTTGTCCATTTTGAAAAATACAATAATTGAATAAATTCAATTTTACGTTGTAGTATACACTGTCGTAATATGGGATTTTTTTGTCCATTTTGATTTTATTTGATGATTGAATAAATTAACTTTTATGTCATAGTACACACTGTCGTAATTTAGGAGTTTTGTCCATTTTGGCAAAATACAATAATTGAATAAATTCACTTTTACGTCATAGTATACACTCGTAATTTAGGATTTTTGTCCATTTTGACAAAATACAATAATTGAATAATTTCACTGTTACCTCATAGTATACACTGTCGTAATGTGTATTCTTGTCCATTTAGATTTTATGTGCTAATTGAATAAATTCACTTTTACGGCATAGTATACACTGTCGTAATTTAGGATTTTTGTCTGTTTTTACAAAATAAATAATTGAATAATTTCACTTTTACGTCATAGTATACACTGTCGTAATTTAGGATTTTTGTTCATTTTGATTTTATTTGATGATTGAATAAATTCACTTTTATGTCATAGTATACACTGTCGTAATATGGGATTTTTACATTTTGATTTTATTTGATGATTGAATAAATTCACTTTTATGTCATAGTATACACTGTCGTAATTTAGGATTTTTGTCCATTTTGATTTCATATGATAATTGAATAAATACACTTTTACATCATAGTATACACTGTCGTAATTTAGGATTTTTGTCCATTTTGACAAAATACAATAATTTAATAATTTCACTTTTACGTCATAGTATACAAAGTAGTAATATGATTTTTGTCCATTTTGATTTCATGTGATAATTGAATAAATACACTTTTATGTCATAGTATACACTGTCATAATTGTGTATTTTTGTCCATTTTGGCAAAATACAATAATTGAATAAATTCACTTTTATGTCATAGTATACACTGTCTTAATATGGGATTTTTGTCCATTTTGATTTTATGTGATAATTGAATAAATACACTTTTATGTCATAGTATACACTGTAATTGTGTATTTTTGTCCATTTTGATTTTATGTGATAATTGAATAAATTCACTTTTATGTCAAAGTATACACTGTCATAATTGTGTATTTTTGTCCATTTTGATTTTATGTGATAATTGAATAAATTCACTTTTACGGCATAGTATACACTGTTGTAATTTAGGATTTTTGTCTGTTTTTACAAAATACATTAATTGAATAAATTCACTTTTACGTCATAGTATACACTGCCGTAATTTAGGATTTTTGTCCTGTTTTACAAAATACATTAATTGAATAAATTCACTTTTATGTCATAGTATACACTGTTGTAATATGGGATTTTTGTCCATTTTGATTTTATGTGATAATTGAATAAATTCACTTTTACGTCATAGTATACACTGTCGTAATATGGGATTTTTGTCCATTTTGATTTTATGTGATAATTGAATAAATTCACTTTTACGTCATAGAATACACTGTCGTAATTTAAGATTTTTGTCCATTTTGGCAAAATACAATAATTGAATAAATTCAATTTTACGTCGTAGTATACACTGTCGTAATATGGGATTTTTGTCCATTTTGATTTTATTTGATGATTGAATAAATTAACTTTTATGTCATAGTACACACTGTCGTAATTTAGGAGTTTTGTCCATTTTGGCAAAATACAATAATTGAATTAATTCACTTTCACGTCATAGTATACACTGTCGTAATTTAGGATTTTTGTCCATTTTGGCAAAATACAATAATTGAATAAATTCACTTTTACGTCATAGTATACACTGTCGTAATTTAAGATTTTTGTCCATTTTGGCAAAATACAATAATTGAATTAATTCACTTTCACGTCATAGTGTACACTGTCGTAATTTAGGATTTTTGTCCATTTTGGCAAAACACAATAATTGAATAAATTCACTTTTACGTCATAGTATACACTGTCGTAATTTAAGATTTTTGTCCATTTTGGCAAAATACAATAATTGAATTAATTCACTTTCACGTCATAGTGTACACTGTCGTAATATGGGATTTTTGTCCATTTTGATTTTATTTGATAACTGAATAAATTCACTTTTATGTCATAGTACACTGTCGTAATATGGGATTTTTGTCCATTTTGATTTTATTTGATAATTGAATAAATTCACTTTTATGTCATAGTACACACTGTCATAATTGTGTATTTCTGTCCATTTTGATTTTATGTGATAATTGAATATATTCACTTTTACGTCAGAGAATACACTGTCGTAATATGGGATTTTTGTCCATTTTGATTTTATGTGATAATTGAATTAATTCACTTTTACGGCATAGTATACACTGTCTTAATTTAGGATTTTTGTCCATTTTGACAAAATACAATAATTGAATAATTTCACTTTTACGTCATAGTATACACTGTCGTAATATGGGATTTTTGTACATTTTGATTTCATGTGATAATTGAATAAATTCACTTTTATGTCATAGTACACACTGTCATAATTGTGTATTTTTGTCCATTTTGATTTTATGTGATAATTGAATAAATTCACTTTTATGAATAGTATACACTGTCGTAATTGTGTATTTTTGTCCATTTTGATTTTATGTGATAATTGAATAAATTCACTTTTATGTTATAGTATACACTGTCATAATTGTGTATTTTTGTCCATTTTGATTTTATGTGATAATTGAATAAATTCACTTTTATGTCAAAGTATACACTGTCATAATTGTGTATTTTTGTCCATTTTGATTTTATGTGATAATTGAATAAATTCACTTTTACGTCATAGAATACACTGTAGTAATATGGGATTTTTGTCCATTTTGATTTTATGTGATAATTGAATAAATTCACTTTTACGGCATAGTATACACTGTCGTAATTTAGGATTTTTGTCCATTTTGGCAAAATACACTAATTGAATAAATTCACTTTTATGTCATAGTATACACTGTCGTAATATGATTTTTGTCCATTTTGATTTTATGTGATAATTGAATAAATTCACTTTTATGTCATAGTACACACTGTCATAATTGTGTATTTTTGTCCATTTTGATTTTAAGTGATAATTGAATAAATTCACTTTTATGTCATAGTATACACTGTAATTCGTGTATTTTTGTCCATTTTGATTTTATGTGATAATTGAATAAATTTACTTTTATGTCAAAGTATACACTGTCATAATTGTGTATTTTTGTCCATTTTGATTTTATGTGATAATTGAATAAATTCACTTTTACGTCATAGTATACACTGTTGTAATTTAAGATTTTTGTCCATTTTGACAAAATACAATAATTGAATAATTTCACTTTTACGTCATAGTATACACTGTCGTAATTTAGGATTTTTGTCCATTTTGATTTTATTTGATAATTGAATAATTTCACTTTTACGTCATAGTATACACTCGTAATTTAGGATTTTTGTCCATTTTGATTTTATTTGATAATTGAATAATTTCACTTTTACGTCATAGTATACACTCGTAATTTAGGATTTTTGTCCATTTTGATTTTATTTGATAATTGAATAATTTCACTTTTACGTCATAGTATACAAAGTAGTAATATGGGATTTTTGTCCATTTTGATTTCATGTGATAATTGAATAAATACACTTTTATGTCATAGTATACACTGTCATAATTGTGTATTTTTGTCCATTTTGGCAAAATACAATAATTGAATAAATTCACTTTTATGTCATAGTATACACTGTCCTAATATGGGATTTTTGTCCATTTTGATTTTATGTGATAATTGAATAAATTCACTTTTACGCATAGTATACACTGTCGTAATTTAGGATTTTTGTCCATTTTGACAAAATACAATAATTGAATAATTTCACTTTTATGTCATAGTATACACTGTCGTAATATGGGATTTTTGTACATTTTGATTTCATGTGATAATTGAATAAATTCACTTTTATGTCAAAGTATACACTGTCATAATTGTGTATTTTTGTCCATTTTGATTTTATGTGATAATTGAATAAATTCACTTTTACGTCATAGTATACACTGTTGTAATTTAGGATTTTTGTCTGTTTTTACAAAATACATTAATTGAATAAATTCACTTTTACATCATAGTATACACTGTAATTTAGGATTTTTGTCTGTTTTTACAAAATACATTAATTGAATAAATTCACTTTTATGTCATAGTATACACTGTTGTAATATGGGATTTTTGTCCATTTTGATTTTATGTGATAATTGAATAAATTCACTTTTACGTCATAGTATACACTGTCGTAATATGGGATTTTTGTCCATTTTGGCAAAATACAATAATTGAATAAATTCAATTTTACGTCAGTAGTATACACTGTCGTAATATGGGATTTTTGTCCATTTTGATTTTATTTGATGATTGAATAAATTAACTTTTATGTCATAGTACACACTGTCGTAATTTAGGATTTTTGTCCATTTTGGCAAAATACAATAATTGAATAAATTCACTTTTACGGCATAGTAAACACTGTCGTAATTTAGGATTTTTGTCCATTTTGGCAAAATACAATAATTGAATTAATTCACTTTTATGTCATAGTATACACTGTAATTTAAGATTTTTGTCCATTTTGGCAAAATACAATAATTGAATTAATTCACTTTCACGTCATAGTGTACACTGTCGTAATTTAGGATTTTTGTCCATTTTGGCAAAACACAATAATTGAATTATTTCACTTTCACGTCATAATATACACTGTCGTAATATGGGATTTTTGTCCATTTTGATTTTATTTGATAATTGAATAAATTCACTTTTATGTCATAGTACACTGTCGTAATATGGGATTTTTGTCCATTTTGATTTTATGTGATAATTGAATAAATTGACTTTTATGTCATAGTACACACTGTCATAATTGTGTATTTCTGTCCATTTTGATTTTATGTGATAATTGAATATATTCACTTTTACGTCAGAGAATACACTGTCGTAATATGGGATTTTTGTCCATTTTGATTTTGTGATAATTTAATTAATTCACTTTTACGTCATAGAATACACTGTCGTAATTTAGGATTTTTGTCCATTTTTACAAAATACAACAATTGAATAATTTCACTTTTATGTCATAGTATACACTGTCGTAATATGATTTTTGTCCATTTTGATTTTGAGATAATTGAATAAATTCACTTTTATGTCATAGTATACACTGCCGTAATTTAGGATTTTTGTCTGTTTTTACAAAATACATTAATTGAATAAATTCACTTTTACGTCATAGTATACACTGCCGTAATTTAGGATTTTTGTCTGTTTTTACAAAATACATTAATTTAATAAATTCACTTTTATGTCATAGAATACACTGTCGTAATATGGGATTTTTCTCCATTTTGATTTTATGTGATAATTGAATAAATTCACTTTTATGTCATAGTACACACTGTCATAATTGAGTATTTTTGTCCATTTTGATTTTATGTGATAATTGAATAAATTCACTTTTATGTTATAGTATACACACTGTCGTAATATGATTTTGTCCATTTTGATTTTATGTGATAATTAAATTAATTCACTTTTACGTCGTAGTATACACTGTCGTAATATGGGATTTTTGTCCATTTTGACTTTTTTTTGATGATTGAATAAATTCACTTTTACGTCATAGTACACTGTCATAATTGTGTATTTTTGTCCATTTTGATTTTATGTGAAAATTGAATAAATTCACTTTAATGTCATAATATACACTGTTGTAATATGGGATTTTTGTCCATTTTGATTTTATGTGATAATTGAATAAATTCAATTTCATGTCATAGTATACACTGTCATAATTGAGTATTTGTGTCCATTTTGATTTTATGTGATAATTGAATAAATTCACTTTTATGTTATAGTATACACTGTCGTAAAAGGGTATTTTTTTTATCCATTTTGATTTTATGTGATAATTGAATTAATTCACTTTTATGTTATAGTATACACTGTCGTAATTTAGGATTTTTGTCAATTTTGTTATTATAAAACAAATCTCAATCTTTTATTTATAAAACAAAAGTGATTTTCAAGTCAACAAGGTAACATTTGTGTCTGTAGCAGCATACTTAATTAATACATGCATATAATAAATTAATACAGACTTCAGCATATTCTGAATCACTTACATAAAGTAATAACCAACACCTTCCTGTTATGTGTAATGAGCAAATATAATCCTTCAGACAAAAAAAACAAAAACATTTTGTTGTCCCAAAATCACAGCTTTTATACCAAAATATAGAATTCTGTACCAGCAGATCTCAAATAAGAGTAATGCTTGTGTAGCAAATTCTGAATATCTAGTATCATACAGCTGCTCTTTTACACAAATAAATAATAGAGAACACTTTTTTTTCCTACAGTATACCACAATCAAAAACAGCTTAACATCTGAACACTAAATTAACATTTTCAGAGAATACAGACGCAAATCCTTGACCATCAAATTTGTGATAAGAGTTTATGGTCCTCTGGTTGGCAACAACTAGTGGAACAACTGAGCGCTGGAAATGTGTAATATGGTTTCTCACGTTTGTCGTGTTACAAAAACATTCTGCTTGCCACTTTCTGCTTTCAGCTACTGCCACCGGATAGCCTTTTGTTTTTCAGGGGCGAAAAGAGGAGCAGAGTGTGTAAGACACCTCAGCCTGTACATAGCCTCTCCACTGCCAAGATCTCATACACGCCTCCTCATGGCACACATGCTAACTGGACCCTTGTGGTCCCAGGCCAACTGTACGGGATCTCGGAGCAGCAGTGGGCCCCAGAGACATTCACTTTAATGTCATAATATACACTGTTGTAATATGGGATTTTTGTCCATTTTGATTTTATGTGATAATTGAATAAATTCAATTTCATGTCATAGTATACACTGTCATAATTGAGTATTTGTGTCCATTTTGATTTTATGTGATAATTGAATAAATTCACTTTTATGTTATAGTATACACTGTCGTAAAAGGGTATTTTTTTTATCCATTTTGATTTTATGTGATAATTGAATTAATTCACTTTTATGTATACACTGTCGTAATTTAGGATTTTGTCAATTTTGGCAAAATACAATAATTGATATGTATGTATGTATGTATGTATGTATGTATGTATGTATGTATGTATGTATGTCATTTTGATTTTATTTGATGATTGAATAAATTAACTTTTATGTCATAGTATAAACTGTCGTAATTTAGGATTTTTGTCCATTTTGATTTTATTTGATGATTGAATTAATTCATTTTCACGTCATAGTACACACTGTCATAATTGTGTATTTTTGTCCATTTTGATTTTATGTGAAAATTGAATAAATTCACTTTTATGTCATAGTACAAACTGTCATAATTGTGTATTTTTGTCCATTTTGATTTTATGTGATAATTGAATAAATTCACTTTTATGTCATAGTATACACTGTCATAATTGTGTATTTTTGTCCATTTTGATTTTATTTGATGATTGAATAAATTCACTTTTATGTTATAGTATACACTGTCGTAATATGGGATTTTTGTCCATTTTGATTTTATGTGATAATTGAATTAATTCACTTTTACGTCATAGAATACACTGTCGTAATTTAGGATTTTTGTCCATTTTAGCAAAATACAATAATTGAATTAATTCACTTTTATGTCATAGTATACACTGTCGTAATTTAGGATTTTTGTCCATTTTGGCAAAATACAATAATTGAATAAATTAAATTTTGCGTCATAGTATACACTGTCGTAATATGGGATTTTTGTCCATTTTGATTTTATGTGATAATTGAATAAATTCACTTTTACGGCATAGTATACACTGTCGTAATTTAGGATTTTGTCCATTTTGGCAAAATACAATAATTGAATAAATTCACTTTATGTCATAGTATACACTGTCGTAATATGCAATTTTTTGTCCATTTTGATTTTATGTGATAATTGAATAAATTCACTTTTACGGCATAGTATACACTGTCGTAATTTAGGATTTTTGTCCATTTTGGCAAAATACAATAATTGAATAAATTCACTTTTATGTCATAGTATACACTGTCGTAATATGGGATTTTTGTCCATTTTGATTTTATGTGATAATTGAATAAATTCACTTTTATGTCAAAGTATACACTGTCATAATTGTGTATTTTTGTCCATTTTGATTTTATGTGATAATTGAATAAATTCACTTTTACGGCATAGTATACACTGTTGTAATTTAGGATTTTTGTCCATTTTGACAAAATACAATAATTGAATAATTTCACTTTTACGTCATAGTATACTGTGTCGTAATTTAGGATTTTTGTCTATTTTGATTTTATTTGATAATTGAATAATTTCACTTTTACGTCATAGTATACACTCGTAATTTAGGATTTTTGTCCATTTTGACAAAATACAATAATTGAATAATTTCACTGTTACCTCATTGTATACACTGTCGTAATTGTGTATTTTTGTCCATTTAGATTTTATGTGCTAATTGAATAAATTCACTTTTACGGCATAGTAAACACTGTCGTAATTTAGGATTTTTGTTCGTTTTGATTTTATTTGATGATTGAATAAATTCACTTTTATGTCATAGTATACACTGTCGTATTATGGGATTTTTGTCCATTTTGATTTCATGTGATAATTGAATAAATTCACTTTTACGGCATAGTATACACTGTCGTAATTTAGGATTTTTGTCCATTTTGACAAAATACAATAATTTAATAATTTCACTTTTACGTCACAGTATACACTGTCATAATATGGGATTTTTGTCCATTTTGATTTTATTTGATGATTGAATAATTTCACTTTTACGTCATAGTATACACTGTAGTAATTTAGGATTTTTGTCCATTTTGATTTTATGTGATGATTGAATAAATTCACTTTTACTTTATAGTATACACTGTCGTAATTTAGGATTTTTGTCCATTTTAACAATGTATTTATGTATGTATGTATTAGGGGTGGGAATCTCTAAGCACCTCACAATTCGATTATGATTCAGAGGGCTGTGATACAATTATCGATACATCTTTTTTCTATACAGATATCTTGTTTTTTCGCTTGGCACTTTTAATGCAAAGTATTTGTGATGACCCATAATGAATTTTCTTCGAATATCTTTTATTTATAAAACAAAAGTGATTTTCAAGTCAACAAGGTAACATTTGTGTCTGTAGCAGCATACTTAATTAATACATGCATATAATAAATTAATACAGACTTCAGCATATTCTGAATCACTTACATAAAGTAATAACCAACACCTTCCTGTTATGTGTAATGAGCAAATATAATCCTTCAGACAAAAAAAACAAAAACATTTTGCTGTCCCAAAATCACAGCTTTTATACCAAAATATAGAATTCTGTACCAGCAGATCTCAAATAAGAGTAATGCTTGTGTAGCAAATTCTGAATATCTAGTATCATACAGCTGCTCTTTTACACAAATAAATAATAGAGAACACTTTTTTTTTTCCTACAGTATACCACAATCAAAAACAGCTTAACATCTGAACACTAAATTAACATTTTCAGAGAATACAGACGCAAATCCTTGACCATCAAATTTGTGATAAGAGTTTATGGTCCTCTGGTTGGCAACAACTAGTGGAACAACTGAGCGCTGGAAATGTGTAATATGGTTTCTCACGTTTGTCGTGTTACAAAAACATTCTGCTTGCCACTTTCTGCTTTCAGCTACTGCCACCGGATAGCCTTTTTGTTTTTCAGGGCGAAAAGAGGAGCAGAGTGTGTAAGACACCTCAGCCTGTACATAGCCTCTCCACTGCCAAGATCTCATACACGCCTCCTCATGGCACACATGCTAACTGGACCCTTGTGGTCCCAGGCCAAGCTGTACGGGATCTCGGAGCAGCAGTGGGCCCCAGAGACGTGGCATGCAGGCCCATCGGAGAGTGGAAATGT
>CM040930.1:36887134-36899634 GCA_023029165.1 Gobiocypris rarus | reverse complement strand
AAAAAAGTATAGGGGACATTTTAATATTCTGCTCTTATTAAAGCAGCACTAGGTAACTTTTCAACCTTCATGATATATTTTCAAGACTGTGATGATACATTGACTTACAATAGGTTGAGTGACACGTCTGCCATAGCCTGACGGGGTCTGTATCATTTTGAATCGCACTTTTAAACTTCGGGTTTCGGGTAGTAACCCGAGAAAAAAAAGAACTACAAAATTCGACTGCTTTACGGCATATACGTCACTTCCACCATCACCCCCACTTCCTTAAAATCGGACGCGCTAGACTGCAAGCCCAACCATCGTTTGTTTGCCGGATGTTATAGTCCTGGCCGAAGCAGCACAGAAAAAGAAGAAAGCAAAGGTTTTGTCGGAGGAATGCAAAAAGAGGAAATGGATCGTATTAAAGGCAGGACGAGGATCAACATTGGGCCAGTGTTTGCTCGCTGGCGTGAGCTGAAGGAGGAGGAGGGGGTGCCCGACCGATGCTGACTTGGCTGTCATGCGCACAAAATCATATTTTAGGATACCTAACATGTCTGTGATATTTGTTTATTTGTCTTGCCTCAAGCTATAATGCAAATAGATTTTTTCAAATTTGCAGAATCATCTATGGTAGCTTGAAAATATAATATTGTATATATGGTTATTACCTACCACTCAAACATTGAATTGAAGTATCATATAGATTCTGTAAAACGGTAACCAATAGACTAGACTACTATAATGACGCTGGCTTGTAAATGTGAGCATCGCGATCATTTGCCGTTTGAAAGAAAAAAAAAACACGAAATGATATTCATATGACATGCTGAAACATATGCCACTGTACCTGGGATGAAGACTTTGTCATGTCAACAAATGCACATGCATCCCCTGATGAAGGATGACAGTTCTGACAGTAGTAGATGACAATACTGACCTAACTGTAGGGGGAGCCAGAGAGCAAAAGTTACCTAGTGCTGCTTTAAATATAGGTTCCCATTGTTCTTCTATAGCTAGTATCACACTGAACTGACCGACAGCTCCAGTGATTATTAAAGGAGCTCTGCTCCTGTTTTCTGGGTAATTTAGCCACAATTTGGAGAAAAGTTTTGTTTTTCATGAGATCTAGTGACTTCCTACTTTTGTCCATATATTAGGAGTGGAAATGGCTATAAAGTCAATAAGTGCTCTTCTGCTGCCATCTACTGGTTATAGTGGGCATTTCATGTTTTTAAAATAAAAGTGCTTGTTTGCCACAAAGTGGTCTACACATAAAAAAACATTCGACTATTTCTTCCACAATACCCTTTAAACTTTTAGTTTGACAAATCATCACATTAAAAATAACATTAAAATTGGATAATATTTAGAGCTTTGAAGAGCTGGAAAAGTGTGAGGCACTTTTTTCCGGCGTGTTGCCTTAGATCTTTTGAATATTCAGATCTATTATGACCTCTGACCTTTAAAATTGCCAGAATAATAATAATAATACGCTGTTTGTTAATTGGCCAGAGGAGAACTGCCCCCCCGACTGAGCCTGGTTTCTCCCAAGGTTTATTTTTCTCCATTAGGTCTCCTGATGGGGTTTGGGTTTCCTTGCCACTGTCGCCTCTGGCTTGGCTTGCTCAGAAAAACTATTTTTCAAATATATTTCAAAATAAATCTAATTATTAAACTAAATTAACCATATAGACCAATTACTGATCTAATTACTGATCTAAAGCCCTCATTGTTACTGTATGATAATCGAAATATATTCTGTTGCATTATTTTTCTGTTTAACACTGTGAATCTGCTTTGAAACAATCTGCCCTGTTAAAAGCGCTATATAAGTAATTAAAGTTGAAAGTTGACTTGAAAACCCTTGAAAAGTGCTTGAATTTCAACCTCAAAAGGTGTGACTATATTGTGTATATAGGTGTATGAACCCTAAGATGAATAATGACAACAACATTAAATCCATGTGGTGTGACTACAGTAAATCATGGTGAATGTTGGTGATTTGTGACTGAAACGCCTGATCTTCGCTCATGTCTCAATGTTTTTCCTGGGTTTCACGTCAGCGCTGTTTATCTGATATCTGTGCCGAACGCTTCCACCAGATCACAGAGTAGCGATGTTATTAATTCTGTGGTGAATTTAAGCGCTTTCTCACTGAATTTCCCAGCGCTGTGTATCTGTGTCACAAGATCGCCCCGTGTGTGAGCTCACGCTGCGTAGTCCGCGCAGCTCAAATGAGTTCCGTTCAGACTTCTAACACGCCGAACTTTTGACTGACGCCGAAAAAACTAACCTATTGGCAATTATGAATGACATTAAATGTTGTAAAGATGACATTGTCCATGTTGTTTGTGTATCTCTGGCAAACGCATGGGGGAGGGCTGAGCCATTACAGGAGCTCCGAGGGGAGCGTCGCCGAATGTTAAAGAGAAAACCGATTTTCATTCAAACAAATCAACGTAAACTACACATTCGAGTTAATCGATAAAATCGATTTATTGCCCAGCCCTAGCTATTTGGATGCATGTATGTATGTATGTATGTATGTATGTATGTATGTATGAGTTATGCACTCAATACTTGTTGGGGAATCCTTTTGCAGAAATGACTGCTTCAGTGCGGCGTGGCATGGAGGCGATCAGCCTGTGGCACTGCTGAGGTGTTATGGAGGCCCAGGATGCTTCGATAGCGGCCTTAAGCTCATCCAGAGTGTTGGGTCTTGCGTCTCTCAACTTTCTCTTCACAATATCCCACCGATTCTCTATGGGCTTCAGGTCAGGCCAATTGAGCACAGTAATACCATGGTCAGTAAACCATTTACCAGTGGTTTTGGCACTGTGAGCAGGTGCCAGGTCGTGCTGAAAAACCAAATCTTCATCTCCATAAAGCTTTTCAGCAGATGGAAGCATGAAGTGCTCCAAAATCTCCTGATAGCTAGCTGCATTGACCCTGCCCTTGATAAAACACAGTGGACCAACACCAGCAGCTGACATGGCACCCCAGACCATCACTGACTGTGGGTACTTGACACTGGACTTCAGGCATTTTGGCATTTCCTTCTCCCCAGTCTTCCTCCAGACTCTGGCACCTTGATTTCCCAATGACATGCAAAATTTGAGCTCCAGTCCAGTGCTGCCTCTCTGTAGCCCAGGTCAGGCGCTTCTGCCGCTGGTTCTGGTTCAAAAGTGGCTTGACCTGGGGAATGCGGCACCTGTAGCCCATTTCCTGCACACGCCTGTGCACGGTGGCTCTGGATGTTTCTACTCCAGACTCAGTCCACTGCTTCCGCAGGTCCCCCAAGGGCTGGAATCGGTCCTTCTCCACAATCTTCCTCAGGGTCCGGTCACCTCTTCTCGTTGTGCAGTGTTTTTTGCCACACTTTCCTTCCCACAGACTTCCCAGTGAGGTGCCTTGATACAGCACTCTGGGAACAGCCTATTGGTTCAGAAATGTCTTTCTGTGTCTTTCCCTCTCGCTTGAGGGGTCAATGATGGCCTTCTGGACAGCAGTCAGGTCGGCAGTCTTACCCATGATTGCGGTTTTGAGTAATGAACCAGGCTGGGAGTTTTTAAAAGCCTCAGGAATCTTTTGCAGGTGTTTAGAGTTAATTAGTTGATTCAGATGATTAGGTTAATAGCTCGTTTAGAGAACCGTCTCATGATATGCTAATTTTTTGAGATAGGAATTTTGTTTTTTCATGAGCTGTATGCCAAAATCATCAGTATTAAAACAATAAAAGACCTGAAATATTTCAGTTGGTGTGCAATGAATCTAAAATATATGAGAGTTTAATTTTGATCATTACATTATGGAAAATAATGAACAATATGCTAATTTTTTTTAGAAGGACCTGTATATAAATACACACACGTACACATACATTTATCTGTGTTTGTTATATATGCAAATATTTGTCATATAATTATTATATAATTATAAACAGTTAAAATGTTTTAATTTGTATTATTTGTAATACTAAAAGCAGCTTAATAATAAAAAAAATTAAAGAATAAAGTTAGCAAAAGTCATTTAAATTTTTTATAAATCCTCGTATTCATACATACACTTAAATATGACATATTATATAATACATTATTACATTATTATATGATTATACATTATATTACACATATATATATTATTTATATAAATATTTATGTATGTATGTACGTACATACATGCATACATATTTGTATAAACTAATATTTGTTACTAAATATTTTTTATAAACTAAAAAAAAATTTATTTGTATGTTTTAAGTTTTTGAAGAATAAAGTTATCAAGTCATTAATAAATTTCATAAAAATCCCATCAGGTTGGTGATGAAATGAGTCTGAAGTCTCACCTTTGGCCTCAAAGGTCATTTTGACGCTTCCCCATTCGGTCTCCTGTCTGGATAAGAGCCGGAACTCCAGCGGAGCTTCAGGAGAGACTTCAGGAGCAGGAAGATACCAGTTCTTCCTGAAACAGTGAGAGAAAGACGTCACGTGGTTTAACACTGAAGCCGCACATCATCCCATCCTCCATCCCGATTCACTCACTTGACCAGGAACTTGACCGGGAGGAACCATGGGAAGCCGCAGTAGGGCAGCTGGTCCTGACAGCTTGTGCGGATGCTGTCGTTGATCTGTGGGATATGAGGAGTGATGTGCTGCATGCCGGTGTAATCCAGACTGTTGACCCATAAGCCGGAGTCGGAGCTCTGCAGTGATCCGTCCAGCGCGTGGAACCTGCGTGTGGTGTGCTGGAGGAACACGCACACATTTTGTTTTAAATATGTCTGTATAGTTTTTATGGTAGCACTTTACAATAAGTTTTCATTTGTTAACCCTAACCCAACTAACAATGTACAATACTTCTGCAGCATTAAAATCCATATAAAAACAAACTTATTTACAGTTAATGTTTATTTTATTTGACATAAGGACAGTATGGTTTGAGTTTCAGTAAACTCTAATAACCCTGCTGTAAAGACGGGACAGTGACGGCGGTACCTGGACAAAGACTCGTTTGGGTCGCGGGCTGGACGGGTCACCAGAGTACGGGAAGAACAAACCACAGCAGACCAGAACAAACATCAGCATGAACACTGACCCCAGACCAGCCAAGATCCGCTTCGTACTGCGTGACAGATAGATGAAATGCATCTGCAGAGAGGCAGAGAGAGAGAGAGAGAGAGAGAGAGAGAGAGAGAGAGAGAGAGAGAGAGAGAGAGAGAGAGAGAGAGAGAGAGAGAGAGAGAGAGAGAGAGAGAGAGAGAGAGAATTTGAATGTTTGAAATTGAATGTTTGAATTTGTCTGTTTGAATTTGAATGTTTGAATTTGAATTTGAATGTTTGAATTTGTCTGTTTGAATTTGTCTGTTTGAATTTGAATGTCTGAATTTGAATGTCTGAATTTGTCTGTTTGAATTTGTCTGTTTGAATTTGTCTGTTTGAATTTGAATGTTTGAATTTGTCTGTTTGAATTTGAATGTTTGAATTTGAATGTTTGAATTTGACTGTTTGAATTTGTCTGTTTGAATTTGAATGTTTGAATTTGAATGTTTGAATTTGACTGTTTGAATTTGACTGTTTGAATTTGACTGTTTGAATTTGACTGTTTGAATTTGACTGTTTGAATTTGAATTTGAATGTTTGAATTTGAATGTTTGAATTTGAATGTTTGAATTTGAATGTTTGAATTTGACTGTTTGAATTTGACTGTTTGAATTTGAATGTTTGAATTTGAATGTTTGAATTTGAATGTTTGAATTTGACTGTTTGAATTTGACTGTTTGAATTTGAATTTGAATGTTTGAATTTGAATGTCTGAATTCGTCTGTTTGAATTTGAATGTTTGAATTTGACTGTTTGAATTTTTCTGTTTGAATTTGACTGTTTGAATTTGAATGGCTGAATTCGTCTGCTTGAATTTGAATGTTTGAATTTGACTGTTTGAATTTGAATGTTTGAATTTGACCGTTTTAATTTAACTTTGAATTTTAAAGTTAAAATTTGAATGTTTGAACTTGAATGTTTAAATTTGACTGTTTGAATTTTAATGTTTGAATTTGACTGTTTGAATTGGAATGTTTCAATTTGGCAGTTTGAACTTGAACTTTTCCCTAATTCAGTACGTACCACTGGAACAGACAATAGGAAAAATTCCTTTAACCAAAGGCTATAGTTACCAGCAGGTTTTTTACAGATGTACGTATGTAAGATATGAAGAAAGTAGACCCAGGATATATTTATAATTAAAAACATGCCAGTGTTTTCATCTATGGATGGACAGAGTAGACCATCCAACCCAAGCATACAACACACAATGATGAGTGAGGGATTTAAGATGTGTTATGAATCTCAGTGCACCATGATAAACAGTGTCTAAAGCATGTAAACACTGAGAAGATGAATGCATATATAAAACATCACCATAGTCAATTTTGAATTTTGAAGGTTTGAATCTGAATGTTTGAATTTAAACGTTTGAATGTTTGAATTTGACCGTTTGAATGTTTGTATTTAAATTTTAAATTTGAATTTACTGTTACAGTTAGCCTGTATGACTCACAAAGTAGGAAGACAGAATCACGGTTGCTAGGGTAACAATTGATGCCAGGACAACATCGGGTGGGATTTCGGTTCACGCGGCCCAGGATGGGTGTAAAGATCTCAAAACCACCCAGATGAGGAACATGATGTGGATGTACGGTACAGTGAGACCCATCAGGTACAGGACGGAGTACTGAAGAGATGCTCCTGCACACACACACACCACTGAAACAGCACTAATGACCATCCGCACAATGGCAATGTATCATGGGTGACCACATTTAAACATCAGAGCCCTGACTTCTGCCCTTTGACCCCATCCTGAGCTAAACTACTGCTGACCAGAAGACCTGAAACACCTTAAATGGATGGCAAAATAAAAGTCCAGTTTTAACGCAAATATAAAAAAAATATTTTGCTGCAATTAAATGACTAATATATTTGCATACAGACATTATATATTAAATAATCCATTTTAAAAAAGGCTTTTATTTTGACATGGTACTAAAGCCAAATCAAATGACTGAAATATTACCTTAAAGATTTTGGTGATATTATTTTTCATATTTTTTCTACACACTATCTATAGACCTGACTTTTAAAAAAAACTTGTATAGCACTTGAAATAGCACAAAAATATCATAATATATAATTAATACCTTAAGCAACCATGACAGCTGTAAAACAAAACGTCTCAAATAAATACACCTCAGTATTGATCTCAGTAATGTAAAGACACACCCCAGAATGGTGTGTGTGTGTGGTGTGACCTCTGACCTCTGGCTCTGAAGTGCTTTCTGAGCAGCAGTTTGCTGGCGAGAGGAAACACCACCATCATCATGGGCACGTATGCTGAACACAAGCCACGCTGAGTGAGGAAGAGCAGCGCACAACACCACAGCAGCAGACTGACATCGAAGAAGAGCTCGGCCAGATCCACACGACTCGTGCCCTGAAAACACACACACACACACACACACAGACACACACACAAACACACACACACACACACACACACAAACACACACACACACACACACACACACACACACACACACACACACACACAGGTCAGCATTCACTTCTTTGGTCTTTCCCTTAAAAACATAACGTGCAATCTTTAATAATAAACACACTTACTTATATATATATATGATAACACATGACAAGTGAATAACACTGATGATCTCTTCCTCACGGCTCCTGTTAGTGGGTGGGATATATTAGGCAGCAAGTGAACATTTTGTCCTCAAAGTTGATGTGTTAGAAGCAGGAAAAATGGGCAAGCGTAAGGATTTGAGCAAGTTTGGGCCAGATTGTGATGGCTGGACGACTGGGTCAGAGCATCTCCAAAACTGCAGCTCTTGTGGGGTGTTCCCGGTCTGCAGTGGTCAGGATCTATCAAAAGTGCTCCAAGGAAGGAACAGTGGAGAACCGGCCACAGGGTCATGGGCGGCCCAGGCTCATTGATGCACGTGTGGAGCGAAGGCTGGCCCGTGTGGTCGATCAAACAGGCGAGCTACTGGAGCTCAAACTGCTCAAGAAGTTAATGCTGGTTCTGATAGAAAGGGGTCCAGAATACACAGAGCATACGCAGTTTGTTGCGTATGGGGCGGCATGGCGCTGACCAGTCAGGGTGCCCATGCAGCAAGCGGGGACCAACAAAATTTATGGATATGTGTGGTCATAATGTTATGCCTGATCAGTGTGTATATATATATATATATGTGTGTATTAATTTTTGGTATTGTTTATTAATTAAGTTTTTTAAACTCAGGAAAGTTTATTTTTAAGGTTTATCCCTCTAACTTATTTAACTTACTCAGACCTTACTTCATAAGAATCTTAATGAATATTTTACTGGAGTTAAAAAAAAAAAGTCCCAGAAATCACAATAATCCATTAAAACATAATTTAAATATTCTGAATAATGAACCACAAATGAATGAACTTCATTTTAAATTGTTACAAAAGCACAATCTCTTAATTAATATGAGCTCATGTACACTGCACATAAGTGTTTATTTACAGTGTGAATGAATCTGGAAGATGTTCAGCTGCTCATCATAGTAGTGACAATATGAATAATTTGAGGAATCCGGTGTTTCTCATATAAATCACACTGAACAAACACTGGACAATATGTGCAGTTTCAGCCAATCAGAGCGCAGCAGGAGTCGGACGTCAGCGGAGAATCGACCAGAGCATGCATTTCATTTACACTTTATATGTGTACATACAGTACTAATAATATAAGGTAAGTTTAGGGTCAGGTGTAGGTTCAGGATTACCACCTATTATTACCCAGTTATGATCATTGCTATAAATAACACGTATATAGTGTGTGCCCATGTGGAACAGGCTTGTGTAATAAAGTGCCACTGATATACAGCACAAGCCACATGATTTTTAACACAGTGTGTGTGTGTGTGTGTGTGTGTGTGTGTGTGTGTGTGTGTGTGTGTGTGTGTGTGTGTGTGTGTGTGATCACAAAGAATCCTGAGAAATCAAATGTATGACGGTTTCCACAGAAATATGATCCGCTTCCTCACAGCTGATCTACACTGGAGGAATATTTCACTGCTTTACTGTGTTTATGATCGGATAAACGAGACCCTTTCAAAAGCATGAAATCCCAAACATTTGCATGAACAGAAAGGAGAAATGAACCGTGATGTTGTGTGACCTGAATATATTCTAATTGTGTGTGTGTGTGTGTGTGTGTGTGTGTGTGTGTATTTGACTAACAATGTAAGATTGCAAACACACCTTCATCATATATCAGTACGCTGAGCTCATATTAACCTCCAGCATCTAAAATGAGTGTGTGTGTGTGTGTGTGTGTGTGTGTGTGTGTGTGTGTGTGTGTGTGTGTGTGTGTGTGTGTGTGTGTGTGTGTGTGAGTGTGTGTGTGAGTGTGTGTGTGTGTGTGTGTGTGTGTGTGTGTGTGTGTGTGTGTGTGTGTGTGTGTGTGTGTGTGTGTGAAGATCAGCCTGAGTGTGCTCATTTAACTCATCAGATCCCAGACACCATGAGTCCAGAGGACGAGCGGGACACTGGTCTGGTCAGATCAACATTATATTAGCCAGAATATCAGTTATCAATGCATTTAGTAAAAATTTATATTATAAATTAATTGTTTTTATATGTATATTAGGGTTGGGCAACATCTAGAAAAAATTATTTCTCGATATTGTTAAACATTTTACGATATTATTCGTTATACATCTCGATATGTTTGCAATTACTTTTAAATATATATAATATAATTATTATAATATATTATATATATTATTATAATATATATAATTATATATAAATATATATTTTGCCCCCATTAAAAACAACAAAAGCTATTTAGATGGAACCAAATTAAATACAAAATGTTTGCGTTTACTGAACAGGTTGGGATGACCAAAATCTTAAATCATGATTCGAGCAATTTACTATTTTTTTTAAATGTACTTTTATAATTACAATATAGATTTTTTATTTGACCTTTTTTTTTAAACATAAGCAAAACATGCAAATTACAAACAATATGACAGAAACAGTGCTTTATTTTCAGCTACAGTGGGTCTATTTAACAGTAGCAAGTCAAGAAATAAATCAAAAATCAAATATATATATATATATAAACTGCTCCGTCTTCACTCTATAAATGAACTATAGGCTACACTGATTCTTAATAAATATACTTAAGTTGTTTAGCCAAGCATGGGGTGGTTTTCTATTTTTCGTTGTTGTTTGATGAGCATTAAATCACACAGAATATGAGCTCCGGCCCTTTAAGAGCTGCACGGACCCAATACACTAACACGATTCCTCACTCGACTCTGTGTTCACTAAAGACACACACTACTGTGTTTAACACTCGACAGGACGTGCATCTTTACATCTGTTTGACCACTGAAACCCAATAATCCATGAAAGAGCTGAATCCCGATCGGATGTTGTCTGAAAGGCGTGTGTGCGCTTCAGGTCAGAGTCCTGCACCGCGCTGTTATTTCTCTCATGCGCGCATGTTTCTGTTGCTTTCTTTTTCATGCGCGTATATTTAACTCTTCAGCTTCCAGTGTGTAGTGAACCGTGGAGGCAGAGCTCTGGTCTATCTGGTAATGTTTTTTGGGAAAGTATGCATGATGAATTTAAAATATTCAATAGTCACGATATTTTCACATTTTACATCGTCGTCAAAATTATTACGATATTATCGCTAATATTCGATATATCGCCCAGCCCTACATCTCAATGGCAAAAAGTATCCCAATCACCTTATGTAGAGCTCAAATTGAGTAAAGAGCGTTCAACCTCCTCACTCCCTTTCTTCCAAGCAAGATCCTTATTATTCCCGTTTCTATAAAGTCTGAAGATGTATTCGATATTCACGATATTTTCAAATTTTACATCGTTGTCAAAATTATTGCGATATTATCGCTAATATTCGATTTATGGGCTGGGCGATATATCGAATATTAGCGATTTAAATAAATAAAAATAAATGTATTCATTTTAATGCATTTTCTCTCTCTCTCTCTCTATCTATATTATATATATATATATAAAATGCAACTGATTTGGCATTAAAATTAAAAAGGTAGAAAATAAATAAAATATTTTTATTTATTTAAATAAATAAATTAATATATATTATCTTTATTATTATTTATTTAAATAATACTACTGACTTGACATTTAAATAACTATATTAATTTTATTATTATTATTACTTATTAATTAATTAATTTAAATAATGCTACTGATTTGACTTTTTTAAATACATGCATACTGTAGACAAATAAATAAATATTTATCTTTTTATTTTATAATAAACACTGACTTGACATTTAAATAAATAAATGAATATATTATTATTTATTTATTTAATTAATGCTACTGAATTTACGTTTAAAAAATAAATAAAGCCATACTTTATTTATTTCAATAATGCTGCTGATTGTGCATAAAAAATGTATTTGTTTAAATAAAGCCACTGCTTTGGCATATAATACTGTGTTTAGGCCTACATCAGTTCAGCTCAGCGGGAGTCGTGACATCAGTGCCAATGTGACATCATCAGATCTGTGACATCAGTGCCAATGTGACATCATCAGATCTGTGACATCAGTGCCAATGTGACATCATCAGATCTGTGACATCAGTGCCAATGTGACATCATCAGATCTGTGACATCAGTGCCAATGTGACATCATCAGATCTGTGACATCAGTGCCAATGTGACATCATCAGATCTGTGACATCAGTGCCAATGTGACATCATCAGATCTGTGACATCAGTGCCAATTTGACATCATCAGATCTGTGACATCAGTGCCAATGTGACATCATCAGATCTGTGACATCAGTGCCAATGTGACATCATCAGATCTGTGACATCAGTGCCAATGAGACATCATCAGATCTGTGACATCAGTGCCAATGTGACATCATCAGATCTGTGACATCAGTGCCAATGTGACATCATCAGATCTGTGACATCAGTGCCAATGTGACATCATCAGATCTGTGACATCAGTGCCAATGTGACATCATCAGATCTGTGACATCAGTGCCAATGTGACATCATCAGATCTGTGACATCAGTGCCAATGTGACATCATCAGATCTGTGACATCAGTGCCAATGTGACATCATCAGATCTGTGACATCAGTGCCAATGTGACATCATCAGATCTGTGACATCAGTGCCAATGTGACATCATCAGATCTGTGACATCAGTGCCAATGTGACATCATCAGATCTGTGACATCAGTGCCAATGTGACATCATCAGATCTGTGACATCAGTGCCAATGTGACATCATCAGATCTGTGACATCAGTGCCAATGTGACATCATCAGATCTGTGACATCAGTGCCAATGTGACATCATCAGATCTGTGACATCAGTGCCAATGTGACATCATCAGATCTGTGACATCAGTGCCAATGAGACATCATCAGATCTGTGACATC
>CM040930.1:36862134-36884634 GCA_023029165.1 Gobiocypris rarus | reverse complement strand
GGCATTAAGGTAAATAAATAAATAATATTTTATTTTAAAATAATACTACTGACTTGGTTTTCAAATAAATAGATAAATAAATAAAATAAATATTTGTATTTAAATAATGCGACTGATTTTGTTAAACTTTTGAATGCTACTGACTGTTTTTAAATAATGCTACTCATTTGGCATTACAATAAATACATAAATTATTTATTTTACATTTTTCAGCTTTTTATTCAAATAACAATTTGGCCTTTAACCCTTTAACCCCCTCCCTCCCCTTTTGAGAATAGAATGAAAATGCACTATCCAAACTTAAAATGCATTGGATTATAGACCTAAATTTGGTCTTGTTTTAAAGAAGACACTCAGCAGATTATTGAAATTATTACTGTACTAAAATATATTTTTTCAAAACATTTTTTACTTCAAAATTACTATAAAATCAAAGCCATATGTCTTACCAGGTTGTGTTCCGAATTTGAAGTTGATATCACAAAAAATAAAGTTCCCATGAGATTTTGTTGAGCGCTGTACCATAAATAGCCACCGGGTGTCATACACATTCTATTGATTGTTTTTTTTAATGCATTTTCCTGTAAATTTCTGTCCAAATATCACTTCAGTCACAAAACAGTCACCAAATACGGAACCTTGAGACTCAGACCTTTCCGATGAAATGTGTTTTGTCTAAATTTAAAAAAAAAAAAAATTTTATTATAAAGTAGTTAAAATCAATTTTGTAATATGAAACATGACACCGCCCACTAGGGGAGGAGCCTGCTAGAAGAATTTAGAGTAGTGTTTCCTTGGTAACGCAACTTCCGATTTCAAAATGGTCTTCACAGGATGAATTTTGAGTTTGTAAGCTTTCAAATGACACATAATTTATGACAATTACTCAAAATGTGATATGATACGAAAAAAGCAATACATTTTTTTTAAAAAAGAGCGGCAGGCGTCCCGCCAGCGAGAGAATAAATAAAATAAATACGTTTTTATTTACTTATTTATGTATTTAAAATAATGCAGACATTAAAAATAAATATCTAATATTTATATTAAATATAATTTTTTTAAATAATATTTTTACATATATTTTTATTATACAATAAATTATAATATTTAATAAAAAAATATATAGCAATTATATGAGCCTTCTGATATTTGATAAAAAACCTACGATTTTCCCAGGAGAGTTATTTTGAAAAAAATGCCCATTAATAAAATGTCTGAATAAAAGCATTCAGTGATGACATGAGAATACACCAACTCTGGAGGTCATGTGACCGCACGTACCCACACTGCTGGTCAGCATGCATTTCTTGCCCAGGTAGATCGCCGTGGCAACCATCGCCATGTAGTTGATGATGGTGCCGACGCGAGCGGGATACGCCACCACCGTCAATCCCAGCAGGTCGAAGAACACCATGTTACCATGGCGATACTCCGAGGAATCCGCCAGCTCATCCGACATCACCAGGTGCTGAAGTACAGACAGGATGTTGTCGCCTGGTGAGAGAGAGAAACAGGAAGTCCATCATTCTCAGAGCACTTAATGCATATGATCATATAACAGGGTTAATCTGCTGCTGTCCTACTGCAGTGCATTACACTTTAAACCTTTACACTCTAGGAGATAAGAGCAATCTGGAAATCAGCAAACACGACTGCACACACACACACACACACACACACACAATAAACTGAACCTAAAGGAGAACTAACTGAAACACACAGCACTGGCTCTACGCTCTGATTGGACGAGCCAGGGTTAGAGAAGTAAACACACATGTGACGCACATCGGCTGGATTCTGCTGTATATTAACATTCTGTTTGCTCATTGGTCATAATGGCATTATTCATTTTGCCTATCATTATTTTTACTGATAAATGTAATTACTTACTGAACATTGGCATCTTTCATCATATTGCTCTTCTGCAGTTTTAATAAAACCAATACAAGAGTCTGAGACAATAATTACAGTACAGAACCAGAGACCATATTTAACACACACACTCACGCTCGCACACACACACTCACTCGCACACACACACACACACACACACACACACACACACACACACACACACACACACACACACACACACACACACATGCACACACACATGCACACACACATGCACACACACATGCACACACACACACGCACACACACACGCACACACACGCACACACACACACACACACTCACACACTCACACACACTCACACTCATGCTCACACTCACACTCACGCTCACACACTCACTCACGCCGCACACACTCACACTCACGCACACACTCACACTCACGCCGCACACTCACACTCACGCTCGCACACACTCACACTCACGCTCGCACACACTCACACTCACGCTCGCACACACTCACACTCACGCCTCACTCACTCACACTCACGCTCATGCTCACACTCACACTCATGCTCGCACACACTCACACTCGCACACACCACACTCACGCACACACTCACTCATGCTCGCACACACACGCTCGCACACACACGCTCGCACACACGCCACACACTCATGCACACACTCACTCACTCACTCACTCACTCCACTCACGCCACACTCATGCTCGCACACACTCATGCTCGCACACACTCATGCTCGCACACACTCACACACACGCTCGCACACACTCACACACACGCTCGCACACACACGCTCGCACACTCACGCTCGCACACTCACGCTCGCACACTCACGCTCGCACACTCACGCTCGCACACACTCATGCTCGCACACACTCACACTCATGCTCGCACACACTCACACTCATGCTCGCACACACTCACACTCATGCTCGCACACACTCACACTCATGCTCGCACACACTCATGCTTGCACACACTCATGCTCGCACACACACGCTCACACACACATGCGCTCGCACACACACACACTCACTCACTTGCACATACACTCATGCACACACTCACTCACTCACTCACTCACTCACACACACACACTCGCTCGCACTCACACACACGCTCGCGCACACACCCTCGCGCACACACCCTCGCGCACACACACTCACTCACGCTCACTCACTCACGCTCACACACTCACTCACGCTCACACACTCACTCACGCTCACACACTCACTCACGCTCACACACACACTCTCACGCACGCACACACACACACTCTCTCATTCGCTTGCACAAACACACTCACTCACGCTCGCTCGCACACACACTCACGCTCACACACTTGAACATACACTCATGCACACATTCACTCACACACACTCACTCACACACACACACTCACTCACGCTCGCACACACACACTGCAGCACACACACACGCACACATACACACAGTGAGTGAGTGTGTATGTACGTGTGTGTGTGTGTGTGTGCGTGTGTGTGTGTGTGTGTGCGTGTGTGTGTGTGTGTGCGTGTGTGTATGTGTGTGTGTGTGCGGGTGTCTCAGGTCTGATTTCCTCACTCAGCGTCTGTCTGAAGTGTGTTGATCAGACAGCTGAGAGCTTCACACAGCTCCTCCCGTGAGCCTGTTCATCAGGAGTCTCACCTGCTCTCTGGATGGAGTCGGTGTGGATCCGCTCCGGAGTGTCATATTTAGTATGATAGATGAAACCGTTCTCTATGAACGCCAGATCAATCCCTGCAGGAGACGGAAGAAGATTTGCACCGTAAACATGACGTGAATCTGTAACATGTTAATACTGTGCTGTACGGTAAAGCAGCTGTGTTTATTACACCATGACTATCTTCCAGTGTGTGTGTCTCATACCAGGAATATTCCCAAAATCCCTGTAGATGCGGAAGTCCGTGTCGGAGGGAATGACTCCGCTCTGGAAAACCTCCTGACCGACCACTGAGGCGAACGGGTGGACGGCGGCTCGGACATATGCCTGGACCAGCCACGGGTTCTCTGGACCTGAGACACACACACACACACACACACACACACGTTCAGACGCCTGACAGAAAGTTCACGCTCGATACCAGAATTTTGAATCTTGCACATTTTAACATGCAAGCGATTTTATAGCATTTAAATTCATGGGATGGGAGAGAGACACACACACACACACACACACACACACACACACACACACACACACACAAACACACACACACACACACACACACACACACACACAGACACACACACACACACAGACACACAAACACACAAGCCTGTAAAGAGCTCATGCATTCCACATTAAGTCTCATAAACTGTCAAATACACAAAATTATGTAAAAAATGTCCTTCTTTATAGTGAGTATTCACATAAACACAGTGGGTTGTGTCTTAAGCGAATGTTAATAGTGACGATAATAATGCAAATACGATGAGACCTAAACGTCATTGGTGTGTGAGTGTGTGTGTGTGTGTGTGTGTGTGTGTGTGTGTGTGTGTGTGTGTGTGTGTGTGTGTGTGTGTGTGTGTGTGTGTGTGTGTGTGTGTTGATCAGTGTTAAAATAAATGTCTAAATGAGATGGTCTGAATGATGCACTCACCTGTCGATCTCTTAAAGTCTTGCTCATGTCAGGATAGTTTGATGGTTCTTCTTCAGTTTTATAAGCAAAGTAATTCCAAATTTCACTTCTACTCCTCTTATTATTCTGTAGTTTTGGTTATGTTGAGTGAGATTCGACTGCTTTTGTTCCTCTATGTTGGCACATTTGCCGGTTTCGCGTCGGTTTGGGTCGCGCACTGCCACCTAGCGGTGAGCTTCGGAACAGCCGCATACCGACATGTGCAAAATCATGATATCGTACCGTTTGAAATAAAATATATCCCGGTATTTTCCCAGTACCGGTATACCGCGCTTCCCTAGAAGTGATTTTATTTTACATAAAAATGAAGAAAACATTAGAAAAGTTGAAATAAAGCGTCTAATGTGTTTAAAAATAAGTGTTTATCGGTTAGAGGTAGGTAAACAGACATGTGCTGAATGAGAGACGGTAAAAGTGAATGGGTACAATATCATTGGTCGTAAAAGTGGGTGGGTCCAATATCATTGGTCGTAAAAGTGAATGGGTACAATATAACTGGTCGTAAAAGTGGTTGGGTCCAATATCATTGGTCATAAAAGTGGGTGGGTCCAATATCACTGGTCGTAAAAGTGAATGGGTACAATATAACTGGTCGTAAAAGTGAGTGGGTCCAATATAACTGGTCGTAAAAGTGGGTGGGTCCAATATCACTGGTCGTAAAAGTGGGTGGGTCCAATATCACTGGTCGTAAAAGTGGGTGGGTCCAATATCACTGGTCGTAAAAGTGAATGGTAAATGGTAAATGGACTGCATTTATATAGCAGCTGGGGTTAGGTGTCTTGCTCATGGACACCTCGACACTTGGTCAGGTGGAGCCGGGGATCGAACCACCAACCTTCCAGTTTGCAGACAATCTACATGAACCACTGAGCCACTGCCGCCCTAAATGGGTGAATGGGTACAATATAACTGGTCGTAAAAGTGGGTGGGTCCAATATCACTGGTCATAAAAGTGGGTGGGTCCAATATCATTGGTCGTAAAAGTGGGTGGGTCCCCACTTTGTAAAATTAGTAGGGCTGCCCCTGACTAAAGTTTTTTTCTACTGGACTAGTAGTGGTTCAGTTAAGCCATTAGTTAACGACTAAGTACACATTAATATTAGGCTAATTTAATTACTTAAATATATACTGGAGAGGATTCTAAAGGAGTGTTCGCATTATTAGCCTAAACCACACTCAAGCGTGCCACAAAGAACAGCAAAAGTAATAATTTTGAATGTGTCAAAAATATTGAGCTGAGCGTCACACGCTCGGGTTTACACCAGCGATTCTCAGCCCGGTCTCAGGAAGTGAGTTACAGGAACTATCCACCACGGCAGTTCCCCAGAGAACTACATGTTCCCTAGGCCCACAAGCAAAGCCATTTCAACTTTTGCACGGCAGTGTCTTAACTCAAATCATTTAATATAAAATTAAAACAATTACATCTTAGGCTTCTGGAAGTTTAGTATGAAAGAAAACCCAGAATTGCAAGGAAGAGATTCAGAATTGTGAGGTATAAACTCATCAAAATAGGCAATTACGAATTTTTAGCTCATAATTCTGACATTATGACTAGCAATTCTAATAATAAAAATTAGATAAAAAGGCTTTTTTATATTATTATTATCTTCTATTGGCTCCTGTATCCCTCTCCTGGGGTGAATTCAAATCTCTTATATTTTATATCAGAAATATCTTGGTTTGTAGTAGTTGTAGGTGATTGTCTTCTGCGCTGAGTTTAGCTCAACCTGATCAAACTCACCTGTGATTTTCTAATGATCCTGAAGACCTTCATTAGCATGTTCAGGTGTGTTTGATCAGGGTTGGAGCTAAACTCTGCAGCGCACTGGCCCTCCAGGGTAAGATTTGAATAGCCCTGCAGTAAAGGATGACAGGATGATGAAGCGAGTCTCTTTAACCCTAGCAACAGCACAGACTCCCTCCGCCGCAGCTGCCACGCTCTGATACACACAGGTGTTGCGCTCTGTTACACACAGGTGTGTGTCGAGTGTTTACCTGTCTGAAACACCACCTCTTTTCCTCCCACACCTGCCGCCTCCAGGTTCACAAACGCCCGCACCTGCTGAGCCCAGGGATGCTGGGTAATGAAGCCGTGACTCGCCTGAGAGAGAGAGAGACGATAACAACGATCGGCCTTTACATGCATGAGTTTGTGTGTGAGTGTGAGTGTGAGTGTGAGTGTGTCTCTGTGTGTGTGTGTGTGTGTGTGTGTGTGTGTGTGAGTGTGAGTGTGAGTGTGAGTGTGAGTGTGAGTGTGAGTGTGAGTGTGAGTGTGAGTGTGAGTGTGAGTGTGAGTGTGTCTCTGTGTGTGTGTGTGTGTGTGTGTGTGAGTGTGAGTGTGTGTGTGTGTGTGTGTGTGTGTGTGTGTGTGTGTGTGTGTGTGTGTGATGGGTAGGTTTAGGGGCAGTGTAGGGGGATAGAAAATATGGTTTGTACAGTATAAAATGCATTACGCCTATGGAATGTCCCCACATTTCACAAAAACAAACATGTGTGTTTGTGTGTGTGTGTGTGTGTGTGACAGAGTGTGTGAGGGTGTTTGTGTGTGTGTGACAGAGTGTGTGAGGGTGTTTGTGTGTGTGTGTGTGCGCACGTGTGTGTGAGCGTTTGTGTTTGCATGTGCGTGCGTGTGTGTGAGTGAGTGTATGTGAGTGTGCATGTGTGTGTGAGTGTGTGAGTGTGAGTGTGAGTGTGAGTGTGAGTGTGAGTGTGAGTGTGAGTGTGTGTCTGTGTGTGTGTGTGTGTGTGTGTGTGTGAGTGTGAGTGTGAGTGTGAGTGTGTGTGTGTGTGTGTGTGTGTGTGTGTGTGTGGTTTGTACAGTATAAAATGCATTACGCCTATGGAATGTCCCCACATTTCACAAAAACAAACATGTGTGTTTGTGTGTGTGTGTGTGTGTGTGACAGAGTGTGTGAGGGTGTTTGTGTGTGTGTGACAGAGTGTGTGAGGGTGTTTGTGTGTGTGTGTTAGTGTGTGCGCACGTGTGTGTGAGCGTTTGTGTTTGCATGTGCGTGCGTGTGTGTGAGTGAGTGTATGTGAGTGTGCATGTGTGTGTGAGTGTGTGTGTGTGTGTGTGTGTGTGTGATGGATAGGTTTAGGGGCAGTGTAGGGGGATAGAATATATGGTTTGTACAGTATAAAATGCATTACGCCTATGCAATGTCCCCACATTTCACAAAAACAAACATGTGTGTGTGTGTGTGTGTGTGTGACAGATTGTGTGAGGGTGTTTGTGTGTGTGTGACAGAGTGTGTGAGGGTGTTTGTGTGTGTGTGTTAGTGTGTGCGCACGTGTGTGTGAGCGTTTGTGTTTGCATGTGCGTGCGTGTGTGTGAGTGTATGTGAGTGTGCATGTGTGTGTGAGTGTGTGTGTGTGTGTGTGTGTGTGTGTGTGTGTGTGTGTGTGTGTGTGTGTGTCTGTGTTCTTCAGAGTGTGTGTGTGCGTCTGTTTACATGTGTGTGTGAAAATATGTGCATGTTTGTGTTTGCATGTGTACATTTGTGTGAGAGTGTGTGGTGTGTGTGTGTGTGTGTGTGTGTGTGTGTGTGTGTGTGTGTGTGTGTGTGTGTGTGTGTGTGTGAGAGTGAGTGTGTGTCTGTGTACTTCAGAGTGTGTGTGTGCGTCTGTTTACATATGTGTGTGAATGAGGGAGTGTGTATGTGTGTGTGTAAATGTGTGCATGTTTGTGTTTGCATGTGTACATTTGTGTGAGAGTGTGTATGTGCCTGCATGTGTGCTTGCGCATGTGTGTGTTTGCATGTGTGTGAGAGTGTGTGTGTGTGAGTGGCAAACACACAGCGAGATCATGAATGATGAAAGTGATGTGAGTGATTCACATCCAACCGTCTGAACACATTTCACAGACAGTCACATGCTCGCTGAGGTCAAAGGTCAGCCGTGCCGTGACCTCTCACCTGCAGGATGTTCTCCTCGGCCCCGTTGAACAGGAAGATGACACCGTGTTTGAGCGGCGTGGAGAGATTCGCCAGAGAATGCAAAACCTCCAGCATCACAGAGCAGCTGACGGCGTCATCACTGGCTCCTGAAACACACACACACACACACACACACACACAGTTATTACTGACGCACTGGAGTACACAAACACAATAAAATAAAATCAGAGGGATTTGAGATCAATCCAGCAGAACACACACTGACTCAAACCTATCAAACACTCGTGCATCTTTACATGCAGACGTCAGCACATCATCTGACCAGATCCCTTACAACACACACACACACACACACACACACACACAGACACACAGACACACAGACACACAGACACAACACACACAGACACACACACACACACACACACACACACACACACACACACACACAGACACACACACACACAGACACACACACACAGACACACACACACACACACAGACACACACACACACACACAGACACACACACACACACAGACAGACACACAGACACACACAGACACACACACACACACACACAGACACACACACACACACACACACACACAGACACACACACACACACACACAGACAGACACACAGAGACACACACACACACACACACACACACACACAGTTATTACTGACGCACTGGAGTACACAAACACAATAAAATAAAATCAGAGGGATTTGAGATCAATCCAGCAGCCGAACACACACACTGACTCAAACCTATCAAACACATATTTACATGCAGACATCAGCACATCATCTGACCAGATCACTAACACACACACACACACACACACACACACACTGTTCTCTTTCACTTCTTGGATTTCTAAGCATCAGGATTTCACAACACAGATCACAGCAATAGGAAATAATCCACTATATGCATAAATAACACAAATAATGCAGCATGCCTGTACATACACACCTGACACACACACACACACACACACACACACACACAGACACACACACAGTGAAAAGTGAGAAAGTCACGAGATCTGACTCAAAGCACACCGACACCAAACACAACGAAACCTTAAACTGCTCGCTCTGATCACCGTCACTCCAAACAACAGCAAACAAAACAAACAAAACTCAGACAAAGGTTACGGATGAAGACATGTGGACATTCCCAGTTCATGATGACATCATCATGTCAAAACACAGCCTGTCCCAGATTCCCAATAACATACGATGTCTTATGGAAGTCTCAGAAGAGCTCCTTCAGATATTGCATGAAAGTTTGAAGGAGACGTGAGATCTCAAAGCTCTGAGAGGATGAGCGTATATGAGCGTGTCCCGAGCTCCGGAGCGGCCCGGTTGGGAAGCGCGGATGTGAGCACGCACCGGGCTGTTGGCCACCGAGTCGGCGGCAGTTAGCGAGCATGAAGTGCCGCGCCGCTCGGGCTCCAGTCGGACAGCGATGTTGGTCACGCGCCGTAGAAGCTGGTGAAGCCTCCGAGGAAGTCGATGCTGAAGGAGCCGGTGGGCCGCTGCACGTCCAGCGTGATGGAGTGAGGGCCGGCTCTGCTCTCAGACCGGATCTGCTCGATCTGATCCAGGAGGTAGTTCACAGTGGCGATCTCGTTCTCCGGCTTCCACGGTCCGCGGCCCCACGCTGGTGATCCGCTCCAAATGCTTCCTGATGCACAACACAACACAACATGACACAACTCTACACACGAGCACAACTGTTTCATTGGTATTCATTTTTCTATAGATTATGAGTTTTGTTCTTATCAGGTTTTATCACGATTGCAGTGGAGAAGCCAAATAGTGTTTCATTGTACCCGTGAATAATAATGACTAAAGATTATTCTATTCTACTCTTCCCTACTCAATTCAATCCTATTCTATTCTATTCTACTCTACCCAATTCGACTTTATTCTATCTAGTTTCTACTCTATTCTATCTAGTTCTACTTTATTCTACCCTAATCAACTTTATTCTATTCTCTCTATCCCATTCAACTCTTTCCCATTCTATCCTACTCTGTTCTATCCTACTCAACTCTATTCTGTTCAATCCTATTATATTCTACTCAAATCTATCCTATCATACTAGTCTATTATATTCTATTCTGCTCTACTCTATTCTATCCAGTTCTACACTATTCTACCCTAATCAACTTTATTCTATTCTCTCTTTCCTTTTCAACTCTTTCCCATTCTATCCTACTCAACTCTACTCCATTCTATCTATTTCTACTCTATTCTACCCTAATCAACTTTATTCTATTCTCTCTTTCCTTTTCAACTCTTTCCCATTCTATTCTATCCTACTCAACTCTATTTTATCCTACTTAACTCTATTCTGTTCTATCCTTTTATATTCTACTCAAATCTATCCTATCATATCCTAGTCTATTCTATCCTACTCAACTCTACTCTATCCAATTTGACTTTATTCTATCCAGATCATCTCTATTCTATCTAGTTCTACTCTATTCTGCCCTAATCAACTTTATTCTATTCTCTCTATCCCATTCAACTCTTTCTTATTTAAACTCTTTCCCATTCTATCCTACTCTATTCTATTCTATCCTACTCAACTCTAGTTTATCCCACTTAACTCTATTCTGTTCTATCCTTTTATATTCTACTCAAATCTATCCTATCATATCCTAGTCTATTCTATCCTACTTAACTCTACTCTACCCAATTCGACTTTATTCTATCCAGTTCATCTCTATTCTATCTAGTTCTACTCTATTCTGCCCTAATCAACTTTATTCTTTTCTCTCTATCCCATTCAACTATTTCCTTTTTAAATTCTTTCCCATTCTATCCTACTCTATTCTATTCTATCCTACTCAACTCTATTTTATCCTACTTAAATCTATTCTGTTCTATCCTATTGTATTCTACTCAAATCTATGCTATCATATCCTAGTCTATTCTATCCTATTCTACTCAACTCTATTCTATCCTATCCTATTGTGATCTACTATATTCTATCCGATCATTCTCTATTCTCTTATTTGCTCTATTCTATCCTATCCTATCCTATACTATTCTATAATATCCTACACTCTTCAATTTTTTCTGTTCTATTCTATTTTATTATATTCTTTCTACTCTATTCTATACTATTCTAATTATTTATACCCTACTTTATTCTCTCTTATTCTAATTCGTTCTACTCTACTCTATTCTAATTCTTTCTATTCTATTCTAATTCTTTCTACTCTATACTATTCTGTCCTAATTCTTTCTACTCTATTCTATTCTAATTATTTCTACTTTACTTTATTCTACTCTTATTCTAATTCTTTCTACTCTATTCTATTCAAATTCTTTCTACTCTATAGTATTCTGTCCTAATTCTTTCTACTCTATTCTATTCTAATTATTTCTACTTTACTTTATTCTACTCTTATTCTAATTCTTTCTATTCTATTCTATTCTAATTCTTTCTACTCTATAGTATTCTGTCCTAATTCGTTCTACTCTATTCTATTCTAATTCTTTCTACTCTACTTTATTCTACTCTTATTCTAATTATTTCTACTCTATTCTATTCTGTTCTAATTCTTGCTACTCTATTCTATTCTAATTATTTCTACTCTACTTTATTCTGCTTTTATTCTAATTTGTTCTACTCTATTCTATTCTCATTCTTTCTGCTCTTATTCTAATTATTTCTACTCTATTCTATTCCAATTCTTTCTTTTCTTATTTTAATTCTTTCTACTCTATTCTATACTATTCTATTCTCATTATTTCTACTCTTATTCTAATTATTTCTACTCTTATTCCAACTCTTTAAAATCTATTAAAATTATTTGTACCCTTATTCTAATTCATGCTACTCTATTCTATTCAATCATTTCTATTCTATTCTACTCTGTCCTTTATGGATGTATGAAACATTCAGAATAAGATGAATCGCATTCTTTTAGAAACATGAATTCTCATTTAATGTCCACTTTAAGCATCATCAGTAGAGATATTTTCATTATGATGTGTAAAAATAATACAGCAAATATCCTCTTATTATCGCCTTAATTTAATGTTTATAATACGTTCCCCTGTCCAATCAAACCCAAACACAGATATTACTGATGATTTAAACCTCATGTTATTAAGTTCATCACCTATAATATTTTGCCATTGATTGTAAGATAAACATATAAAAACATATTTTACCAATGCATTAAATTCCATTTTATTAAATGAATGCTAGAATAGAGTTAAGCAAGAATAAATGTTAAATCGATTGAATCTTTAACCTTCGTGTGGCTTATTTTATGTTGACAGAGATTATTATGTATTTACTGTGTTATTTGAAACCCAGCTGAGAGATATTGATCAACCTTAAAGCATTAATAATATTCTCATAAGTCATCACTGTTACCATGGTAGCCAAAGTTAATTCAATAAATATAAAGTGCTAGTTATTGTTGTCATAATAAAGCCACCACAGCCATAAAAAACAATAGAAAAATCAATTACAAGAGCAACAATAACAGCAGTACGTAAACAAAACACTGAGAATTGGGTTCATAATTAATACTAATTAGCTCTTTTAATTTAGATTATATAATAAAAACACACATGCAGACTTTCAGGAAAAAAAAATACAATTTTCAAAGTTTTTTATGGGGGGATCTGTATCATGATATGATATACAAATCTATAGTATTTTTCCATATGGTGTGTTACCATAGTATTCTTTGAATGTATTGAAGAGACATGTAAATATTATGGTATATGACTATGGTAATTATGCAAACACCCATGGTGTCAGCCTGCCTGTCCTCTGTAGAGTTACCTGGCCCGCACGGCGTTGAAGTGTCCGCTGCTGCTGCTGATGATGAGCTGCTGGACTGAGATCAGAACCAGAACCCACAGCACACACACGAACCCCAGCATCAGAACCACCGCCGAACTCTCGTGCAGCAGCTGAGCGCTCACTTCCGGCTTGTGTTTGCGGCTCCGGTACCCGTTCATCGCGGCCGCCTCATCGCGACTGTCCGGCTCCGTGTGCTGGTTCTGTTGGGCTCTGATTCTGCGGACTGTAGAGTCTCTCTCCATCTTTAATGCTGCTGCTGCTACTGCTGCTGTCAGCACGAACGGAAGCGGCGGAGGGACAAACTTCAGCAGAGACGCGCTGCAGTGATGGGAGGGGCCAGACACACAGACCACGCCCATGTGAACACAGGCCCCGCCCATTAGTTTAGGTTTCAGTGCAAACTGAACTGGTGCTTTAGTGCCATCATCTGTGTGAATACACACACTACACCCATTAAACACATTACATCCTCACTTTAACTGCCTTATTGACACAATTAATGATCTTAAATGTATAGGGTTTATGGTTTATCTCTATATATATATAAATATTTATGTGAAACATCCACACATTATGTTCTCTAATAAGTGTTTTAAAATGGAAACAAATGTAAATAACACACTGCCTCAATCCCTTCAAACATCCGAGACACATATAAATCCATCTATGAAATTAATAATCTAGAGATCTAATCTATCTGAGTTATTTCCATATTCTGTCCTATAGGGGAGAGTGGGATTGTTATCACACTTTTAGTTTGGTGAATATTCCTGATGGCTTATTTTTGAAAATCAATTTATGCTCAAACTATACAAAATCTATTCAGTGCTTTTTTAAAGAGTTAGTTTAGCACATGTTGATCTATAGCGGGGCATGTGTTCTCACACTATATAGAAACTGATGCTGAATTATCAAATACTGTGTAAAGATGTGTTAGAAAAGATGAAAATAAAACTGCATTTGCATTAAGTACATCATGTCCTGATTTATTTCTATTCCATTATATTCTGTCTACTCTGGCCTATTGTTCTACTGTTCTCTATCCTATTCTACTTTACTATACCCTATTCTAATCTACTCTATTCTACTCTATCCTATTCTACTCTGTCCCATTATACTCTATCATATTATATTCTGTTCTTTGTACTCTATCCTATTGTTCTTTTCTACTCTACTCTATCCAATTACATTTTACTCTGTTCTGTCTTACCATATTCTATTCTACTATATTCCTATCTACTTATATACCATTCTTGCTACTATATTCTATTCTATTCTATTCTACTCATACCCATTCTGTTCTACTATATCCCATTCTACTCCATCCTATTATATTATATTCATTTTTATTCTATCCTATTCTATTCTACTCTAACCTATTCAATTCTACTCTCTTCTATTCTATTCTACTATACTCTATCATATTATACTTTATTATTTCTACTATGTTCTATTCTACTCAATTCTTTTCTGTTCTATTCTACTCTACCCTATTTTCAATTCTACTGTTTCATTATTTCTATTATATTTTATTTTACTCTACTCTCTCCTATACAATTCTGCTTTGTTCTATTCTATCATATTCTATTCTATATCCTATTATATTTTATTCTTTCTACTTCATTATATTCTATTTAACTCTATCCCATTCTATTCTATTTCACTCTACTGTAACCTATTCTACTCTCTGTCCTATTCAATTCTACTGTTCTGTTCTATCATATTCTATTCTACCATTTTCTATCCTATTATATTCTATTATTTCTCCTCAATTAAATCCTACTCTATTCTATCCTTATATATTAATTCTACTATATTATATCCTATCCCATTCTGTCGTATTCTACTCTATTCTACTGAATCCCATTCTACTCTACTCTTTTCTATCATTTCTACTATATCTTGTTAAATTCTACTCTGTTATGTTCCATCATATTCTATTCTACTATTTTCTATCCTAATATATTCTATTATTTCTGCTGTATTCTATTCTACTCGATCCCATTCTATTCTGATCAAAAATATCCTACTCTATTCTATCCTTATATATTCATTCTACTATATTATATTCTATCGTATTCTACTCAATCCCATTCTATTCTACTCTTTTCTATCCTTTCTACTCAATAATGTAAAATTCTACTCTGTTCTATTCTGTCATATTCTATTCTACTAGGCTATATTCTATCCTATTATATTCTATTATTTCTACTATATTCTATTCCACTATTTTCTACTCGATCCCATTCTATTCTATCCTATTCTTTTCTACTCTACTCTATCCTGTTAAATTCTACTCTGTTCTATTCTGTCATATTCTATTCTATTAGGCTATATTCTATCCTATTATATTCTATTATTTCTACTATATTCTATTCCACTATTTTCTACTCGATTCCATTCTATTCTATCCTATTCTTTTCTATTCCACTCTACTCTATCCTGTTAAATTCTACTCTGTTCTATTCTGTCATATTCTATTCTACTAGGCTATATTCTATCCTATTATATTCTATTATTTCTACTATATTCTATTCCACTATTTTCTACTCGATTCCATTCTATTCTATCCTATTCTTTTCTATTCCACTCTACTCTATCCTGTTAAATTCTACTCTGTTCTATTCTGTCATATTCTATTCTACTAGGCTATATTCTATCCTATTATATTCTATTATTTCTACTATATTCTATTCCACTATTTTCTACTCGATCCCATTCTATTCTATCCTATTCTTTTCTATTCTACTCTACTCTATCCTGTTAAATTCTACTCTGTTCTATTCTGTCATATTCTATTCTATTAGGCTATATTCTATCCTATTATTTCTACTATATTCTATTCCACTATTTTCTACTCGATCCCATTCTATTCTATTCTACTCTACTCCATAATATTCTGTTCTACTCTTCTCCACTCTATATTTTACAGCTGTATGAAACATTCACATTAAGTTGAAAAATATTCCTCTAGAAACATGATTTTTCATTTAATGTCAGCGTTGAGCCTCATTCGTGATATCTGCAGTGTGATCTGTAAAGATAATACTGTAAATAACACCCGTCAGCATCATGTCCTGATTTGTGACGGTGGTTTGTCTCGTCTCTTAATCTGTGATGTAGTTTTACACCGTGTGTGTGTGTGTGTGTGTGTGTGTGTGTTTGTAATAATTGTGTGTGTGTGTGTGTGTGTGTGTGTGTGTGTGTGTGTGTATGAATATTATAATATATCCTGACAGCTGCAGGTAGAAATATATTTTCTGCACAAATGTTCCCTGTAATGTGCAGTAAACCATGTGTTTGTGATTGATAAGCAATGCACTGGAGTGTAATGAGCTCCAGCAGCCGCAGTGAAGGGGCATCGCCTGTGTGTCTCTTCAGAACCTCACACACACCCCAGCGTCAGTGCATATTAACCCTCTTCAGCTCATGGTGAGGAAACACTTGTTAATTATAAAAAATACAATCTTAATATAATGTAACTAAAATGGAATTGCTCAACGATTATTCACAAATGTCAGAGTTTAACTCTTGATTTGTATCTTCGATATGTTTTGCCAGAGATGAAACGAGTCATGGAGGATCTGCAGGAGAGATAAACATCAGGACACGAGAGAAAGAGAACGATGATGAAGGAAGAGGACGAGACTCAAACTACAGATCCAGGACAGGAACAGATCCGGAGACGAGTCAGGCGGAGCAGCATCAGCAGAGGAACACCAAACTGTGAGGATTCATGAGCTTTAAGATAAAACTTGATAACAACTTACTATCTTACTTTAACTGAATGAGAGTTTAACTGAGGAATGCCGTGTTTGTGATCTCATTGTCTGCAGTTTGTCATGATCCAGACGGACCCGCAGAGAATCAGCCTGATCCTTCAGATGAGGGGAAACACTGACTGATCACACATCATGAAGAAAGTTCAAACTGTGCAACTGCTGCAGAAATATGGTGTGTGTGTGTGAGAGTGTGTGTGTGAGTGTGTGTGTGTGTGTGTGTGTGGGCATGTTTGTGTGTGTGTGTGTGTGTGAAATATCAGGACACAAATGTGTATAATGACATGGGTATGACACAGGTATTACAAAAAGAGGGTGAAATATGAGGACGTTCCCCATGTCCTCACTTTTCAAAATGCTTATAAATCACACAGGATGAGGTTTTTTTCACAGAAAGTAAACAGTGCAGTCTCCTGTGATGGGTAGTGTGTGTGTGTGTGTGTGTGTGTGTGTGTGTGTGTGTGTGTGTGTGTGTGTGTGATGGGTAGGTTTAGGGGCAGGGGCAGTGTAGGGGGATAGAAAATACGGTTTGTACAGTATAAAATGCATTACGCCTATGGAATGTCCCACATTTCACAAAACAAACATGTGTGTGTGTGTGTGTGTGTGTGTGTGTGTGTGTGTGTGTGTGTGTGTGTGTGTGTGTGTGTGTGTGTGTGTGTGTGTGTGTGTGTGTGTGTGTGTGTGTGTGTGTGTGTGTGTGTGTGTGTGTGTGTGTGTGTGTGTGTGTGTGTTTTAGAAAGCGGTTCCTTTCATCAAACCAGCAGAAAATTCTTCATCATGTTCAGTCACTGAATAAGTAGTATGCATTTTTTATTGTTTATATTTTATTTGATATATTATTGCATATATTCAAAATAATATATAATCAACAAGTCAAGGCAGTATAAGATGAGTGAATTCCTTCTGTCTGTCTCTCTTGTTGTAGCACTTCTCGTGTGATTATAACTTCTGAAGATGAGGCGCTTGTTGTGCCTAAGCATCTGCTAAATGTATAAATGTAAATGTGATCTACATATTTTTTTCTGATTAAAACAAAATTGCCGAAAGTTTTGGGACACCTGCCTTTCCATGCACATGAGCTTTAATGCCATCCCATTTTATAATGCTGTTATAATAATGCCACCCAAATGAATAAAAATACCCTAAAAAATTCAAGATGGTGCAAAAAACCCCCAAAAAACCTTGATGTTAATGTTTATAATACCACACAGGCAAGAGTGTGGTTTTCATTTGCAAATGTGATGTTGGTTGTATGGCATAGATCAAAAAAAGGTTCATTCTCATGTTTCACGGCACAGTGGAGGCACAGAACAGGTTCAGATTTCAGTATAAAGTTCTTCATTTGTGCACAGAAGATGAAGGGTGAGTAAATGACAGGACTTTAGTGTTTGGGTCTGTGCCACCTCAAACACATTCAGCACCGTGACTACAAGCAGCACAACATTCACCACAGGCTTCAGCGTGTGAGATAAACGAATCAGAAAAATGGCAAAGAACGAGGACGAGATACAGTCTAACAAACCGAGAGGGAAAAGGACGGTGGGAGTAGCAAGATGGAACAGCATTAACAGTGGAAAACCAAACTGAGTCAAACATGTCTTTCTGCTTCATCTGGTGTCTGAATGCATCAAATCAATCCTAAAGCATGATTTCATCGGCTATATAAACTCTACCTGAAGGTGATCTGACGTTTGTGATTTCTATAGTTTCTCCTGAAGCCGTTCATTCTGGTGTTTCAGTCACAGAAGAGGTGAGACACACACACTTCCAAACTGTCCTCCAAAAATACTTCTCTATAGGTCGTTTTTCAAGCAGCTTATTAGGACCTATATTTAGTTTACTTACACTCTAAAAATGCTGGGTTGTTTTAACCCAATGTTGGGTCAATAATGGACTAACCCAGCAGTTGGGTTAACATTTTGAATTAAAAAATTGAACCTAACTGCTGGGTTAGTCCATATTTGACGCAACATTAAACAACCCAGCATTTTTAGAGTGTATATTTAAGTCATGCGCCCTCTAGCTGGCGTAAAGATAATGACATGTTGTGTTACGTCTGACGTCATGAAATGACCTATAATTGTTACCAATCAAAATGCGTGTTCATTTTAATGCAATATGTGGACTTTTACCATCATGTCATATTTCCATATTTCCAATGCAGGGTTGTTTTAACCCAATGTTGGGTCAAATATGGACTAACCCAGCAGTTGGGTTCAATTTTTTAATTCAAAATGTTAACCCAACTGTTGGGTTAGTCCACATTTGACCCAACATTGGGTTAAAACAACCCAGCATTTTTTAGAATGTAAGTAAACTAAATATAGGTCCTAATAAGCTGCTTATTAGGACCTATATTTATATATAGAATATATATATATATATATATATATATATATATATATATATATATATATATATATATATATATATATATATATATATATATATATATATATATATATATATATATATATATATATATATATATATATATATATCAAACATATGGGATCAAACTCAGGATTGCATGAGCACATGTTGTTGCATATTGCAATGCTTTTCCAATTGAGCTTTACAAAACCTGAAATATCATGCAGATAAAAGGGGAAAATGCTTTCAAATGAAAGTGTCCTGTTGTCAATTGGAGCAGAAAACGCTCCGGGTCGTATTTCATGAACTCAAATATTGTTGATAGGGGCCAGACTTTAGTAAACGATCTATGGGTCGTATTTCAAGGAAGTGACAAACGACGTATATAGGCGTATTGGTTGGAGGAGGACATGTTGCACACTTCATATACAGAGAACACATAGAGCTCAAACTTCAGCAGTTTGTGTGTGTTGTGAGGTTGTACTCTGTGTGACGGTCAGTGAGTAAAATGCGTTCCAGGGATCAGTTATGACTGATTTTAGAGCCTGTGTTTCTGGACAAGACCATTAACTCATGAACTTTGTTGCAGAAGCCGTCTGTATCCAGAGGGAAACTCACTGAACTGCATCCTGCTGGGACCAACACTTGTTCTACACTTTCTTTCACTATTCCCTCCCTTCCATCTTGTATTGAAACAACTTTGTATTACAGTTTTTTACAATCACTTAGTTACTATTTTCAGAACCTTGATGCCATTTTTCACAACTCTAGACACAAAACTCACAACCAATGATCAAAATGCACATTTTTCAAAACTCTAACCCTTTTCTCAATTGCTTGGATACAATACACATAAAACTTAGATCATTTGTTCATTCAACAAAAATCACCTGTTCAATATGACACAACTTAACATCAAATTACTACTATTTCAAAAGGCAATTCACACATTAAATTTCAAATGAGTGTCTATTCATTTCCTTACAATGATCTAACTATCAATTGATACAACTGCTCAAAATGATAAGTAACTGTTGCATTACTCTTAATGCATAGTTGTATGGAAACAGACAAACAATCTTCCATGTTTACAGTAAATCATGAACAGTTTGTTCAATGTTTGTTCAATCATGAAAGTTTCAAGATAACGAGATTCCTTGTCACTAATAAGTGTGAAGAATGAACCAATTAGACTACAATACCCATGGATGTAGCCTACAGTAATATTTTACTGTATCATAATGCTTCATCAGACACTGTGTCTATGGTCCCAAATACTGTTACACCTTTTCAGACTATTTACAGTATTGACAGCACTGCACTGTATTCAGGCCCTTGTAATTGCTTGTCCAATTCTGCCAACTCGTTACTAATGATTGAGTGCACTTTGTGGAATGAGTATATAAAGAGTTGATTGGGATCCAATTGCAAGAGCGTAGTGATATGTAACATGGAGCCAGCAGGTGATCCAGGTCACAATGGAGGTCAAGCAGTGGTGGGAGGAAGACAGGAAGACGTGTTGGTCAAAGGAATGGCAGGGGACAGGCACCCCTTTTGAGAGGTGGTCGTGGGCCTCGTTTGAGAGGTGGTCGTGGGCCTCGTTTGAGAGGTGTGGGGGAACGTGGTAGAGGACAAGACCACGGACCAAGACAGCGGCAGCAACAGCATAGAGTGTCCAATGAAATTCGGGCAATAGTTGTAGACCATGTCATAAATCATGGCATGACAATGATTGAGGCGGCTGCAATGATTCAACCAAACCTCAGAAGGTCAACCGTGGCCTCAATAATCAGAACATTCCGCAATGAGAACCGGTAAGTTATCAGCATGCACTAAACATTATGCTACTCTCAATTGTCAAATGACTGCATACCAACGTGTATCACAGAATAGGTGATGTGACCAAGTGTCTTCTTACTCTAATTTTCCCTGTAGAATTGAGACCAGGCCAAATAGTGGAGGCAGAGGCAAAATTCTAACTGACCAACAGGAGCAGGCTGTGGCCGATTTGGTTCGGGCCAGAAATGATATTCGCCTTACAGAAATTCACCAGCATATCTTGGACAATGAAGACATGTTCAACAATGTGGGATCCATAAGTTTGCCGACTATTGCACGCATACTGAAAAGGCACCAGGTATCTATAAAACAACTATATCATGTGCCTTTCAAAAGAAATGCAGACAAAGTGAAGCAAATGAGGACTGAGTATGTTCAGGTGAGTTCAGTTTCAAGATGGCTGTTGTAAAAATATTCCCCAAAATTCTACATTGTACAGTATCTCTAAATCTCTTTCCAAAATGTATTTTTAGAGGGTGATGGAGCTGGATGCTGATGACGACCATCACAAATTCATATATTTGGATGAGGCAGGTTTTAATCTGGCCAAGACAAGGAGGAGAGGTCGGGATTTCATTGGCCAGCGGGCAACCGTCCAAGTACCTGGACAACGAGGGGCCAACATCACCATGTGTGCGGCTATATCAGAAGATGGTGCGGTGGGACGCAGACCTCATATTGGACCATATAATGCAGCTCTCCTTGTCACCTTTCTTGATGAGCTGATGATCAGGTTTGTAGAGCTGAAGGTGTGACCTATGTCATTGTGTGGGACAATGTCAGGTTCCATCATGCTCATGTGGTGCAAGCATGGTTTCAGGCCCATGCACAATTTACCACCCTGTATTTACCCCCATAGTCTCCCTTCCTTAACCCAATTGAGGAATTTTTCTCCGCATGGAGATGGAAGGTTCATGATAGGCACCTCATGAACAAGTCACTCTTCTCCAGGCCATGGATGAAGCCTGCAATGACATTACAGCAGACCAGTGTCAGGCCTGGATTCGCCATGCCCGAGGTTTTTCCCAAGATGTTTGGCTAATGAAAACATCCATTGTGATGTAGATGAGAACCTGTGGCCAAATCCACAACACAGAGTTGATGACAATGCAGAAGTACAGTAATCACTCATGTTTTGTTTCTAGTACAAGCAAGCAAGAACACTACATTTGATGTTTTACAGTACTGTCTTTTCTTTTCTATTTCATAGA
>CM040930.1:36839634-36849634 GCA_023029165.1 Gobiocypris rarus | reverse complement strand
TTTTTTTACAATTTAAATCTGAAAAGTTAACACCTTAAAAAGTCATGAATAAAATGAAACTGAAATGTAAGTTTGTATTACTAGCAGTAATTTACGCAGTTTTTTAAATTCATAACGAGAGCGGGATATGACTAACGGTTATTGCTGAATCTGAATCATGATGGGAATTTCGGATGATCATCTCAGAATTATATTAAACACTTTACATTATGTTTGGTAAAAACAAAACAGAAGTCAGAACAGAGCGACATATTTCACATTAAGTAAATAAAATAAATGTGACAAAATTGATGTGAAAGATGAATACAATAAAAATAAAATGAACACCACGATTTTAGTATTCATAAAAAGGAATTTGTATGCATTTGTACGTCTGTAAACTGTTCATAGACTGTTCATACGTACATCATTTACGTTTTAGTGCTGTCAATACGTAAATAAATATTGTTGTATGTTCAGTGTGTATAAAAGGTAAGTAAATGTGTTTGGTAGAACCACTCTTAACATTAATGTCAAACATCACTTAAATATACCCTCATGAAAAAATACTATATTATAGGAAATACTATAGTGTTTTACAACCATACTATAGTAAATAAACTACAGTACATTAACAAAGTAAATATACTACAATTTACTGTAGTATCTTTACTATAGTATGGTTAAAAACACTATAGTATTTACTAGAGTAATTTTACTATAAGAATAAAATAAAATAAAATTGGGTTATTTTTACCCAGTGATTGGGTTGTTTTAACCCAGCGATTGGGTTGTTTTAACCCAGCGATTGGGTTGTTTTAACCCAGCGATTGGGTTGTTTTAACCCAGCGATTGGGTTGTTTTAACCCAGCAGTTGGGTTGTTTTAACCCAGCGATTGGGTTGTTTTAAGCAAACATTTCACCTAACAGCAGGGTTAAAACAACCCAACTGCTGGGTTAGTCCATAATTAACCCAACATTTGGGTTAAAACAACCCAGAATTTTTTAGAGTGTGTACTATAGTATTTTTTCATGTGGGTAAACTGCATTTATTTTTATTTTTTTCAACAGATATATGAATAAACAGAATATAAGACACATGAATGCATGGCAGGAATACATATGGAGCATCACACACTGCAGGAGAAGGACAAGAAAGAAAGAGAAACATGTCAAGCAAAAAGGACGCATATAGTTAGACGGATGAGCATTAATAGCGGCAAACCAAACTGTGAGTAAAGACCACACTCTTATGCTTCCTCATCATCTACAGCTTCATCTCATGATGACTTACCCATGATTACTCATCAGATGTCTGTGTGTGATCATGTCTAGTTACTCGTGATGCAGGCATGATTACTGATGTGTCAGAATGACTCAGAAGAGGAGAGACAAGAGACAGACTAAACAGAAACTGTGTGTGTGTGTGTGTGTGTGTGTGTTATAGTGAGTTTTCTCTTTCTCTTTCGCCAGCTCCTTTCATCAGACCAGTGAATACTCATCATCAGTTCGTCCATAATTAATTATGTTAATATTCTAGTATTATTACATGTATATAATATGCATTCCTTTAATTTCTTTCTTTTCTTTTTTCTTTCATTTATTTATAAAGCGCATTTTTTACACAACCAAGATTGCTCAAAGTGCTGTACATCAATACTAAAACACAAAATTATTTTCTAGCCTGCCTGTATTTGTACAATTTTGCAATTTTATATGATGTTCTGATGTTATTGCTTTGTCTGATAAAATAATCTGTCAAATGTAAAACTGTAAAATAAAATGTTTAAGAATAACTTTTCCCCTTTTACAGTAATCACTGTTCTGTTGTTATAATGTAACTGTTGTAACGTGTGTGTCGTGTGTTTCCCCCTCAGTGTGTTTTTGGTTCAGTCCATGTGACCCAGTCTAATCAGTCATGTCATTCACCTGTGTCTTGTTAATCACCGTATTATCATCTCATTTGCTCTGTCTTTAGCCTTCAGGGGCCTGTTCCAGAAAGGAGGTTAAAAGAAAACTCTGAGTATGTTAAACCTGAGATGAGGGAAACTTTGGGTTCTGTTTCAGAATGGGTCAAACCCGAGAAATCAGTCAAGCCCGTTTGTGAAAGAGAGGTAACTTATACTTAGATTCCGTTACCATGGTAACTTACTCTGTGAACCTAACCTGGGGGTGTTCCAGAAAGCAGGTTATGGGCCATACCCGGGTATGTTTAAGTGTAAGTTAGTGGATAATCTCAACTTTCCGTTCCAAAAACACAGGGTACAACCTTCAGGGTATGTAACCATGGCAACTCAGTGTAGGTCTATCCAATTGAGGTCTTTCCTGGTTTTGCTGAAACACGCCCCATAATCAAAGCCCAATGGAGCGGTATCAGATTCATATTCTGACTAGAATTGAGTATGACCACGTCAGGCTACATTTCCCCACTATCAGTGGGACTTCCTCATACTGGTGGTCTCTTTCTGTGTGGATTTCATTTTGGCATCCCTAAATCATTTGTCGGACGTCTCCAGCAGATCCGATCTTTCAGCTAAAATCACCCAAATGCCTGCATACCAAATCCCGCATATGCTTGCCTGTTTACATTATAGTGGTTTGTGAACATACAACCCCAGTCAGTTCTCACCACAGTTTTGAAGAAGGCTGTAAAGTGGGCACGGTTTAGCTGGGATGTGTAGATTCCTGATGGGCGACACTAAACTATTTCATGACATTCTGTTTAAATGTGTTTTTAAGGAGGAATCACATCTAGCCCTGTTGGTTCATTGACTGTAGGTATTTGTCATGATCTCTTTCATGACTCCATTACAGGAATATTGTATTGCTCTTAAAAGCTGAGACTGAACTTGTCTTGGTTTGTGTCTCGATGTCGATGTGCCGAGGCTCTGACAGAGGTTGTATACAGTCGTGACTACCGCTTTACAGTGCAATGGTGTTATTCCCAACCGGTTTATGCTCACGTGAATGTTGTTTTACGACTGGGACACGAGTCAAATACAAAGCATTGTTACCATAATAAATAGTTTAGCATCCAAGTGCGAATATAGAAGCATTTGGATTCGTGCAGAATGAAAGATGTGCGATGTGCAATTTATCTGGGTTTTTTATTTCTCTCAACAAACTTAAGTTTATACTCAGGTGCGACTTAATTTCCAGAAATACAGCTTTATTAAAGTGCATAAGGATTCGCAATAAAACATTTATAATGTGTTCGTTACTCCCACTCACACAAACCCTGTCGATATGATCACTTATAATACGACAATCCATGTTCAATAATTGAATGGTGTGTATGAAAGAGACTGAAATTACCCAGAGGGAATAAACATGAAGCTCTCTTTTACATGTCACATGTCAGAAATGAGGTTACTCACCATCAAATGGAGAGTTTCCTGCATCTCACACCTGCTTCCTGAGACAGAAACTCAAACTCTCTCTTAACGGTTTCCGGTAACGTTTCAGAGGAGATCTCCGCAACATCTCACACAGGCTTTTATACACATTATTATAATTTGTATAAAGGATTTTATATGATTCTTTTATATATATACAGTATATATATATATATATATATATATATATTAGGGGTGTAACGATACACTCGTGTCATGATTCGATATGTATCTCGATACTGAACTTACGATACTATATGTATCACGATATTTTAAGCCAAAATAAAGGTGTTGTTTTTTTACTATTTTTTTTATATTTTTGCTTATATATACACACTATTTTGTATTATGATTAAAATAATAATTTATTTTTTGTGCATTATTATCAGATCCAGCAAATATCTCCCTATGCATTATTATATTATATTCAACATTATGTATAGTCGTTGTATGATTCTATGTATTAAGATTATTATTGTAATAATGTCACTGAAACTCCGTAAACTTTAATTTTTACTCGCATTACTCGCGCTTTCAATACCGGCAGCATCTCACCCCATGCTCGCAACTCTCCCGTGCTCGCTGTGTCCCGCCTATCTCTCTATTAATACAGTATGTATGAATGAACCATCTAAATTGCTTTGAATAATCATACTACTAAAACTAAATGTGATATAGTGATTTAAATGATGTTCGCACTTTGACTTGGAGGAGTGCCGCTTTAAATGTTAGCGCTTTGACTTTGAAGAGCGCTCGGACTTCAGAAGAAGCAATCAATCACAGGTCTAATCGCAAGAAAGTGTGTCAAAATGACCGCTCTCAAACTGTAAATGTTTAGCTCATCCAAGAATTAAACTATCTGCATTTACTCCCTCTCATGTTGTTTTCGCGCGTCATTTGAACATCCGTGTTTATGCGCGTCGTGTTAAATATATTCATCATATTATAAAGCCATTGTGTCTCTTCAGAAGACTTGAAGACTTAAGACTTTGAATTAGACCACTCAATTAGTTATTATTACGATGCCTTTATGACATTTTTTGCATCTTGTGTGTGTGTGTGTGTGTGTGTGTGTGTGTGTGTGATGGGTAGGTTTAGGGGCAGTGTAGGGGGATAGAAAATACGGTTTGTACAGTATAAAATGCATTACGCCTATGGAATGTCCCCACATTTCACAAAAACAAACATGTGTGTGTGTGTGTGTGTGTGTGTGTGTGTGTGTGTGTGTGTGTGTGAGATGGGGCCCCTGGTGGCCCCTTTGCAATCGCTTGTTATTAGGGCCAGCACTGAATATTAATAAAACATAAACAATAAAAAATATACATTTATTCAGTGACTGATGAAGAATTTTCTGCCGGTTAGACGATAGGAACCACCGCTTTTTAAAGAGGAAAACACACACACACACACACACACACACACACACACACTCACACACACACACAGACACACACACACACACACACACACACACACACACACACACACACACACACACACACAGACACACACAGACACACACACACACACACACACACACACACACACACACTCACACACACACACAGACACACACACACACACACACACACACACACACAGACACACACACACACACACAGACACACACACACACACACAGACACACACACACACACACACACACACACACACACACACACACACACACACACACACACACACACACACACACACACACACACACACTCACACACACACACACACACACACACACACACACACACACACACACACACAGACACACACACACACACACACACACACACACACACACACACACACACACACACACACACACACACACACACAGTATAATATCAGTGGTTTGAACTGTGTTTTATCTTAAAGGTCATAATGCTTTGGTTCGTCACTGATGCGGTTCCTGACTCGTCTCAGGATCTGTTTCTGTCCTGGATCAGTTTGTGTCTCGTCCTCTTTCTCTCCTGATGTTTAATTCTCCTGCAGTTCGTCATGATCCACAGATTTCTCTTACATTTGGTGTTTGCATTATATCCTGTGGTAAAATTGAGTTAAAGTTTACCATTTGTTAATAAGATTTGCCTTTCAGTTTCACTGTAGTATAAAATATATATATTATATATATTTTTTTCATCTTTATTTTGAGATTTCAGTTCAAACGGCTCAAACATGCACTTTAGTCCAGGATTATCTTAAGCCTTGCTGTGAAACCGGGGGAAAGTGTTTAAGTCAGGCTGTGATGCAGGAAACCAAACGGCTACACATTCCTCCAAGACTGCTGAAGTTCCTGTATGTATAACAGCTTTGAAACATACGATCATACAACGGAACAGCAGAAGTTAAAGGAATCACTTATAGATGGACTGTCCGAGTTCGGAGGCGTATAGATGAGCACAGAACAGCGCGGAGGAGGCCGAATGTAACGCTACACACTGAACCTCAAACGAACAATCGCTCCGAACAGAAACTGTATAAAGAGTAGTCTGTCCGAATTCATGGTATTCCAAAAACGGTACGCGAAAAGTACCCGGATGGTCTACTACTTCCGGTGAGATTCTGAAGTGTGAATGGACACTTTACTATCCCATGAGGCCACAGGAGAGGATTTATGAATGGAGGTGATGGGATGCACCTGACGCTGGTAGGTCACATGATAACGACAACATGCGGATGCAGTACATCCGGATTACATTCATACAATATAGAACGTACTTCTAGAACCACTCCCAACCCAATCCCAATCAAACTGGAGGCATGTGAGCCCTTCACATCTTCACCAGCCCTATACACTACAGTCACTTCACCTCTCAGACAATCATGGGGAAAACAAGCGAGTGAGACGGCTTTGAGCCGTGTGTGTAAATGATGAGAGCTGTGGTTAACATTTGCCCGCCTGTTTTTAATGGTTTGAAACATCGTGCACAGACCGTGTGATGTGTTTTAGTGAGTGATAATGTGTGGTGAGTTGTGCTTAGTGTTCATGAGATGAGTATGAACAGAAAACAGACAGTTTTTTACCGAACAGTTATCTCTTTTCTTGGTCTAATGTTGAAGGGTGTTTGTTGTGAATATTGAGATCTGCCGTTGTTCATCATTCGGTGTTTAGCTCTCGGGCAGCATCTCAACACAACATGAGCACCTCGAGAGGGAATCTGCTCTCCTTCAGTTCTTATATTTCACATATTTACAATATTTGGAGGGGACTTGCATGTTTAAAGAGTTGATGTTAAGCGCTATATTATTACGCTTGTGTTGAAAATGTATGAATTAAATTTGTCCTCCCAGTTTTTCCTTTTAAATTCATCTACTCCTAAAAACACCCCAATATATTTAAAGCCTGTTCTCCCCCACTGTAATCCACCAGGAAGTGATGGACTATTCAGACCAGTACCACACCAAATAGCCTCACTTTTCCCCCAGTTAACTTTAGCCGAAGATGCCTTCCCGTAACATGCTAGAGCTCCTTTTAAAGAATCAACCTTACTCTGACCACTAATTAATACTGTAATATCATCTGCATATGCAGAGTTTAGTAGGTTCTTTAAAAACCAGTGTACTAACATTTAATCCCGTGAGTCTTAATCTACATTACAGTGGCTCAATAGCTATGCTGTATAGCTGACCCGAGAGAGGACACCCTTGCCTAATACCTCTGTGGATCTTCACAGGAGTACTGAGGCCACCAGCCATTTTAACCATTCACGTAGCCTCAGTATACAACAATTTAATCTTAGAGATAAAAACATCCCCAAATCCAAAAGCCTTTAACGTATTAAAAAGAAAATTGTGGTCTACTCTGTCAAAAGCTTTTTCTTGATCTAATGACAGAAACCCAATATTAATATTGTTTTGAAAAGCAAAATCAAGCATGTCCCGTACCAATGTAAATTATCTGTGATGGATCGATCTTTTATACAGGAAGACTGGTCTTTGTGTATGATTTCATGTAATACAGTATTTAGCCTGTTTGCCAGACATTTAGAAAATATTTTATATTCTGAGCATAAAATTGCTACAGGCCTCCAATTCTTTAATAACGTCAAATCTCCCTTTTTTGGGAGCAATGTTAAAACAGCCCGCCGAAAGATTGTGGGAAGAATTTCTTCTGTAATGCAGTTTTGCAAAATCTCAAAGTAGTCATGTCCTAAAACAGTCCAAAAAATCTTATAAAACTCTGCAGGTAATCCATCCAAGCCAGGTGCACGTCCTGAAGAGAGTCCCATTACTGGGACACCTGTTCAGTTTCTCATTAATGCAATTATCTAATCAACCAATCACATGGCAGCTGCTTCAATGCATTTAGGGGTGTGGTCCTGGTCAAGACAATCTCCTGAACTCCAAACTGAATGTCAGAATGGGAAAGAAAGGGGATTTAAGCAATTTTGAGCGTGGCATGGTTGTTGATGCCAGACGGGCGGTCTGAGTATTTCACAATCTGCTCAGTTACTGGGATTTTCACTCACAAACATTTCTAGGGTTTACAAAGAATGGTGTGAAAAGGGAAAAACATCCAGTATGCGGCAGTCCTGTGGGAGAAAATGCCTTGTTGATGCTAGAGGTCAGAGGAGAATGGGCCGACTGATTCAAGCTGATAGAAGAGCAACTTTGACTGAAATAACCACTCGTTACAACCGAGGTATGCAGCAAAGCATTTGTGAAGCCACAACACACACAACCTTGAGGCGGATGGGCTACAACAGCAGAAGACCCCACCGGGTACCACTCATCTCCACTACAAATAGGAAAAAGAGGCTACAATTTGCACAAGCTCACCAAAATTGGACAGTTGAAGACTGGAAAATGTTGCCTGGTCTGATGAGTCTGGATTTCTGTTGAGACATTCAGATGGTAGAGTCAGAATTTGGCGTAAACAGAACGAGAACATGGATCCATCATGCCTTGTTCCCACTGTGCAGGCTGGTGGTGGTGTAATGGTGTGGGGGATGTTTTCACTGTGCAGGCTGGTGGCGGTGGTGTAATGGTGTGGGGGATGTTTTCACTGTGCAGGCTGGTGGTGGTGGTGTAATGGTGTGGGGGATGTTTTCACTGTGCAGGCTGGTGGTTGTGGTGTAATGGTGTGGGGGATGTTTTCACTGTGCAGGCTGGTGGTGGTGGTGTAATGGTGTGGGGGATGTTTTCACTGTGCAGGCTGGTGGTGGTGGTGTAATGGTGGGGGGATGTTTTCACTGTGCAGGCTGGTGGTGGTGGTGTAATGGTGTGGGGGATGTTTTCTTGGCACACTTTAGGCCCCTTAGTGCCAATTGGGCATGGTTTAAATGCCACGGCCTACCTGAGCATTGTTTCTGACCATGTCCATCCCTTTATGACCAGCATGTGCCCATCCTCTGATGGCTACTTCCAGCAGGATAATGCACCGTCACAAAGCTCCAATCATCTCAAACTGGTTTCTTGAACATGACAATGAGTTCACTGGACTAAAATGGCCCCCACAGTCACCAGATCTCAACCCAATAGAGCATCTTTGGGATGTGGTGGAACGGGAGCTTCGTGCCCTGGATGTGTATCCCACAAATCTCCATCAACTGCAAGATGCTATCCTATCAATATGGGCCAACATTTCTAAAGAATGCTTTCAGCACCTTGTTGAATCAATGCCACGTAGAATTAAGGCAGTTCTGAAGGCGAAAGGGGATCAAACACAGTATTAGTGTGTGTTCCTAATAATCCTTTAGGTGAGTATATATATACTGTATATAAGTGTCATTAATGTAAAATACTGAATCAAATATTCTATTTAACATTTAGTGAATAACTGATGACAGTAAAAGAGATTAATCTGAAAGATACAATTATTCTATGACTTATTTACAGGCATATGAATATTTACACATGTACAGTTTTTTTTAATGATTGTTTACACACAAAAATTAAAACGTTCCCACAATTAGCAAAACCTTACACTCAAGGAGCAAAACACCGGCCTAGATTTGCACAACTTTAAGCACATTGTCAGCTTCACACTATTTGCAAAACACCAAACACACTTGCATGCATTTGACACAGAACTTTATCATGATTTCATTTCCTTGCAAGTTCAAATAAAAGGCTTTCAAATGAACACACACATGATTTTGAAAACAGGGTTAGTGTCAAAACACTACTCACAATTAACACAACCCTACAGATGGAAAATGGAACACTTTTATAAAAACTATACACGACTTCATAAAAACAATATTATTTTGTTACCTACAAACACTCACATTTCATATGACTTCAGTCTTTTTGAAGCAGTTACACACTGCTGTTCTCAGTTTTACACACGTTTCTAATGATATAATCTGGCTTTGATTTCTTTCAGAGATATTGTTAGAGTAAAGTATATGAATATATTGACCAAACCGTACACACAAGACCAGGACTGCATATTGATGAATATATTTATTTCTCTCCTCATTGTAAAATCATTCAATTCATTCATACTTTCCAAAGGTTTGTGTTTTATATCTGCTGAGGCAACACAGTCTCACTCCCAACTCGTCATAATTGAAAAAAACTAGAATTGCTCATATTTTATTTGGGGATATGTAATAATAGCAATGCAAATGTAATGATTTCACCTGTAGGTTTTAATAAAGTGAATA
>CM040930.1:36809634-36832134 GCA_023029165.1 Gobiocypris rarus | reverse complement strand
TCTGTCTCTGTCAAAAAGAGAAGCTTAAATGAGAACAATGTTAGAAGAAACGGTACAGCACCTTAAAACATCAACCTGCGCCCTTGACACACTCCCCACTTCTTTCTTCAAAAGTGTGTTTAACTGTTTAGAAGCAGATCTGCTAGAAGTGGTAAACTCATCACTAAAGGGATTTCCCCAAACTCGAAACTTAAAACCGCAGTAGTTAAGCCTCTTCTGAAAAAGAGAAATCTGGATAATTCCATATTGAACAACTACAGACCAATCTCAAATCTCCCCTTCATTGGCAAGATCATTGAAAAAGTTGTCTTCAGTCAGCTGAACAGGTTCTCAAGCTCAAACGGATACTTTGACAATTTTCAATCTGGTTTCCGACCACATCACAGCACAGAAACAGCGCTCATAAAGATTATAAATGATATTCGCCTCAATACCAATACAGGCAAAACATCAATTCTGGTGCTACTCGACCTCAGTGCTGCATTCGACACTGTTGACCATAACATACTTCTGGACAGGCTGGAAAACTGGGTCGGGCTTTCTGGGATTGTCCTTAAATGGTTCAGGTCGTACTTAGAAGGGAGAGGTTATTATGTGAGTATAGGTGACCATAAGTCTGACTGGACATCCATGACTTGCGGTGGTCTTGCATCACTCCTATTCAACCTGTACATGCTCCCACTGAGCCAAATCTTCAGGATTTCAGGACTCTTCAGGATTGTTACTGTTACGTGCTGCCACCTACTCTCATAATCTACAGGGTAATAGATGTCATTTGAAAATCACATTGTATGATTTTTAAATAATGAATGTGCATTTTATTGCATGCCATAAGTATTGATCACCTTCCACACACTCAATCAAACAGACTCCAACCTCTCCACAGGCAAGACCGGAGAGCTGTGTAAGGACATCAGGGATAAAACTGTAAGGACATCAGGGATAAAACTGTAAGGACATCAGGGATAAACTGTAAGGACATCAGGGATAAACTGTAGACCTGCACAAGGCTGGGAGAGGCTGCAGAACTATAGGCAAGCCGCTCGGTGAGAAGCCAACAACTGCTGGCACAATTATCAGAAAATGGAAGAAGGTCAATATGACGGTCAATCTCCCCTGGGCACCGTGTCAGATCTCACCTCGTGGGGATCAGTGATCCTGAGGAAGGGGACGGATCATCCCAGAACTACACGACAGGACCTGGTCAAGGACCTGAAGAGAGCTGGGAACACAGTCTCAGAGAAAACCATTAGTAAATCTGGATTGGGCTGATTTATGAGATATTGATGATGATGACACTGATTCAGCTTAAATCAAAGATTAATAAATCACTCTGACACAACAAATAAATATTAGCTCAAATATTAGATATTACTGTTTTAATAATTAATAGTAAAAGGCCGCAGTCATCTGAGCTGTGATGTGTAAAGTGTTACGTCGGGTCAAGAACTAAACTTTACTTTGCCATCACATCTCCATTACAGACACTCAAACATATGTGTATCTGAAAAACACACACTTTTCAATCATAAACAGATGCTTAGAGGATTTTCAGAGGCTCACAAATGTATTTAAAATAAAAACAGATACAGGTATGATCAGAAAGGTGGTTTTGCATTTGCTTGTATTAAAATATATATGTACAGTTTAGAAATGACTATACACTACAAATAGAACCACTTTTAGTGCCATATCGCACAATCATGATGATGATGATGATGGTGGTGATGATGATGATGGTGATGATGATGATGGTGGTGATGATGATGGTGATGATGATGATGATGATGATGATGATGGTGGTGATGATGATGATGATGATGATGATGATGATGGTGGTGATGATGATGATGATGATGATGATGATGATGATGATGATGATGATGATGATGATGATGATGATGGATCACATGACACTAGAAATGACAAATATAGTGAATTATGGGATGTTGTTCTGGATCACACATCTGTGAAGAGCTTCAATAGTCTATAGAGCAGAAAGTCTGAAGTCGATCTGATGAATCTGAACAGTAAATCTAGAGAGACTAAAATGATGAAGGACTGAAGTAATGATCAAACACTCACTGGTTGGCTTTAGTCTTTCCATACTCTCACATCTCTGAAGTCTCGGTCCTCTTCTCTCTTGTGTCTGGCAGTTTTCTTGTGTGTGTGTGGTTTTCTCTACACACTCCATCTGTTCAATCACACACACAGAGTTCAGTTAAAGTGATATAACATCAGATCATGAGACATCAGGGGGGTATTCGAGGAAACAGGTTATAATCCAGCGTGTGTTTAAGAGTAAGTTAGCGTTAACCTCAACCTTCAGTTCCAAAAACGCAGGTAACATTCAGCGTATGCTAGTAACCTGATATGACACACACACACACACACACACACACACACACACACACACACACACACACACACACACACACACACACACACACACACACACACACACTCTCTCTCTCTCTCTCTGTGCACTGTGCAGACACAATGACTCTTTGAACCTATTTTCATAATACTCTTTTTATGTTTTTAGATTTGTGGCCGGTGTGTTGTTCCGATGTCTTCCGGTGTGAGAACGCTGGCACGTTTGTGCTGCCGCTTCACTCTGCTATCGGTCTGTCTGCTTGTTTGCTGAATGACTCTGATTCGTTTTTTGGATATGTTTTTGGCATGGACCGAGATTACATGGATTAATTTTCTGGACTACTCTCTTCACTCAGTTAACTTTGGATACCTGGCCTTCTTTATGATCCTGTCGCACTGATCGGCTGCGAGCCCTCTCCATCCGATCCATACAGTGAGTCTCCACTCTCTTTATCATTTTTCTGGTGTCAATCCTTGGTAGGGTTGGGTAGCCTTCCCTTCTGCGGATTATGTGGATAGTGGATTTGGTACGGTTCTGGCTAACGTAGTTAAACCAATCATTTTTGAACCGGTTTTGTTCGTTGGTCTTTTTTTACTATTTTTGGCTGATGTTAATAAAGTGGTCTCTCCAGACATGGCTCTGCAATTTTCTTCGGCTCAACTTAGAACTTTAAAAGAATCTCTCCGCTTGTCTCCGGACACCAAACCTGACAGGAGCCCAATGACTTCTTACATTTAAACCTCTTAACACCACCTGGGTACACATATTTCTCTCGACCTCGCCTCTCCATCAGAGGTGGAGGGTTTGCTGTAGTTTGTCGTGAGAGTATCACAAGATCAAAGCTTGAGTTCCATGATGTTGCATCTTTTGAAAACCTTGTGTTGAAAATCACTGGCAACACATCAATGGCTGTAATCCTAATTTATCGACCTCCAAAATTTCATTCATTAGTGAGTTACTTACTCTTGTCTGTGCTAGTCATTCATCTGTAATTTTTCTTGGTGATTTCAACATACATGAAAACTGTGCAATTCAATGAATTGATGTCTGTCCTGGACTGTTTCAACTTAGCTCAACATGTCAATGTGGAGTCCTTTATTTCTGCAAATCTTTTTGGCAGGACAGATTTAAACCAAGGACTCAATGAGTATGAGGACTCAATCTCTGGGTTAAAACAACCCAATCACTGGGTTAAAACAACCCAATGACTAGGTTAAAACAACCCAATCACTGGGTTAAAACAACCCAATCACTATAGGTTAAAACAACCCAATCACTATAGGTTAAAACAAACCAATCACTGGGTTAAAACAACCCAATCACTGGGTTAAAACAGCCCAATCACTGGGTTAAAACAACCCAATCACTAGGTTAAAACAACCCAATCACTGGATTAAAACAGCCCAATCACTGGGTTAAAACAACCCAATCACTATAGATTAAAACAACCCAATCACTGGGTTAAAACAGCCCAATCACTAGGTTAAAACAACCCAATCACTGGGTTAAAACAACCCAATCACTGGGTTAAAACAACCCAATCACTATAGGTTAAAACAACCCAATCAATGGGTTCAAACAGCCCAATCACTGGGTTAAAACAACCCAATCACTGGGTTAAAACAACCCAATCACTGGGTTAAAACAACCCAATCACTAGGTTAAAACAACCAAATCACTGGGTTAAAACAGCCCAATCACTATAGGTTAAAACAACCCAATCACTATAGGTTAAAACAACCCAATCACTATAGGTTAAAACAACCCAATCACTAGGTTAAAACAACCCAATCACTGGGTTAAAACAGCTCAATCACTTTAGGTTAAAACAACCCAATCACTGGGTTAAAACAGCCCAATCACTAGGTTAAAACAACCCAATCACTAGGTTAAAACAACCCAATCACTGGGTTAAAACAGCCCAATCACTTTAGGTTAAAACAACCCAATCACTGGGTTAAAACAGCCCAATCACTAGGTTAAAACAACCCAATCACTGAGTTAAAACAGCCCAATCACTAAAGATTAAAACAACCGGACACCAAACCTGACAGGAGCCCAATGACTTCTTACATTTAAACCTCTTAACACCACCTGGGTACACATATTTCTCTCGACCGTCGCCTCCATCGAGAGGTGGAGGGTTTGCTGTAGTTTGTCGTGAGAGTATCACAAGATCAAAGCTTGAGTTCCATGATGTTGCATCTTTTGAAAACCTTGTGTTGAAAATCACTGGCAACACATCAATGGCTGTAATCCTAATTTATCGACCTCCAAAATTTCATTCATTAGTGAGTTACTTACTCTTGTCTGTGCTAGTCATTCATCTGTAATTTTTCTTGGTGATTTCAACATACATGAAAACTGTGCAATTCAATGAATTGATGTCTGTCCTGGACTGTTTCAACTTAGCTCAACATGTCAATGTGGAGTCCTTTATTTCTGCAAATCTTTTTGGCAGGACAGATTTAAACCAAGGACTCAATGAGTATGAGGACTCAATCTCTAAGTTAAAACAACCCAATCACTGGGTTAAAACAACCCAATGACTAGGTTAAAACAACCCAATCACTGGGTTAAAACAACCCAATCACTATAGGTTAAAACAACCCAATCACTGGGTTAAAACAACCTAATCACTGGGTTAAAACAGCCCAATCACTAGGTTAAAACAACCCAATCACTGGGTTAAAACAGCCCAATCACTTGGTTAAAACAACCCAATCACTGGGTTAAAACAACCCAATCACTGGGTTAAAACAAGCCCAATCACTGGGTTAAAACAACCCAATCACAATAGGTTAAAACAACCCAATCAATGGGTTAAAAAACAGCCCAATCACTGGGTTAAAACAACCCAATCACTGGGTTAAAACAACCCAATCACTGGGTTAAAACAGCCCAATCACTGGGTTAAAACAACCCAATCACTATAGGTTAAAACTAACCCAATCACTGGGTTAAAACAACCCAATCACTATAGGTTAAAACAACCCAATCACTGGGTTAAAACAGCCCAATCACTAGGTTAAAACAACCCAATCACTGAGTTAAAACAGCCCAATCACTAAAGATTAAAACAACCGGACACCAAACCTGACAGGAGCCCAATGACTTCTTACATTTAAACCTCTTAACACCACCTGGGTACACATATTTCTCTCGACCTCGTCTCCATCGTAGAGGTGGAGGGTTTGCTGTAGTTTGTCGTGAGAGTATCACAAGATCAAAGCTTGAGTTCCATGATGTTGCATCTTTTGAAAACCTTGTGTTGAAAATCACTGGCAACACATCAATGGCTGTAATCCTAATTTATCGACCTCAAAAATTTCATTCATTAGTGAGTTACTTACTCTTGTCTGTGCTAGTCATTCATCTGTAATTTTTCTTGGTGATTTCAACATACATGAAAATTCATCAATTCAATGAATTGATGTCTGTCCTGGACTGTTTCAACTTAGCTCAACATGTCAATGTGGAGTCCTTTATTTCTGCAAATCTTTTTGGCAGGACAGATTTAAACCGAGGACTCAATGAGTATGAGGACTCAATCTCTGGGTTAAAACAACCCAATCACTGGGTTAAAACAACCCAATGACTAGGTTAAAACAACCCAATCACTGGGTTAAAACAACCCAATCACTGGGTTAAAACAACCCAATCACTGGGTTAAAACAACCCAATCACTATAGGTTAAAACAACCCAATCACTATAGGTTAAAACAACCCAATCACTGGGTTAAAACAACCCAATCACTGGGTTAAAACAGCCCAATCACTGGGTTAAAACAACCCAATCACTGGGTTAAAACAACCCAATCACTGGGTTAAAACAACCCAATCACTATAGGTTAAAACAACCCAATCACTATAGGTTAAAACAACCCAATCACTGGGTTAAAACAACCCAATCACTATAGGTTAAAACAACCCAATCACTGGGTTAAAACAGCACAATCACTGGGTTAAAACAGCCCAATCACTGGGTTAAAACAACCCAATCACTATAGGTTAAAACAGCCCAATCACTGGGTTAAAACAACCCAATCACTATAGGTTAAAACAACCCAATCACTGGGTTAAACAACCCAATCACTATAGGTTAAAACAACTCAATCACTGGGTTAAAACAACCCAATCACTATAGGTTAAAACAACCCAATCACTGGGTTAAAACAGCCCAATCACTGGGTTAAAACAACCCAATCACTGGGTTAAAACAACCCAATCAGTGGGTTAAAACAGCCCAATCACTGGGTTAAAAGAACCCAATCACTATAGGTTAAAACAACCCAATCCCTGGGTTAAAACAACCCAATCACTATAGGTTAAAACAACCCAATCACTGGGTTAAAACAACCTAATCACTGGGTTAAAACAGCCCAAACACTTTAGGTTAAAACAACCCAATCACTGGGTTAAAACAGCCCAATCACTTGGTTAAAACAACCCAATCACTGGGTTAAAACAACCCAATCACTGGGTTAAAACAGCCCAATCACTGGGTTAAAACAACCCAATCACAATAGGTTAAAACAACCCAATCAATGGGTTAAAACAGCCCAATCACTGGGTTAAAACAACCCAATCACTGGGTTAAAACAACCCAATCACTGGGTTAAAACAGCCCAATCACTGGGTTAAAACAACCCAATCACTATAGGTTAAACCAACCCAATCACTGGGTTAAAACAACCCAATCACTAGGTTAAAACAACCCAATCACTGGGTTAAAACAGCCCAATCACTAGGTTAAAACAACCCAATCACTGAGTTAAAACAGCCCAATCACTAAAGATTAAAACAACCGGACACCAAACCTGACAGGAGCCCAATGACTTCTTACATTTAAACCTCTTAACACCACCTGGGTACACATATTTCTCTCGACCTCGTCTCCATCGTAGAGGTGGAGGGTTTGCTGTAGTTTGTCGTGAGAGTATCACAAGATCAAAGCTTGAGTTCCATGATGTTGCATCTTTTGAAAACCTTGTGTTGAAAATCACTGGCAACACATCAATGGCTGTAATCCTAATTTATCGACCTCAAAAATTTCATTCATTAGTGAGTTACTTACTCTTGTCTGTGCTAGTCATTCATCTGTAATTTTTCTTGGTGATTTCAACATACATGAAAATTCATCAATTCAATGAATTGATGTCTGTCCTGGACTGTTTCAACTTAGCTCAACATGTCAATGTGGAGTCCTTTATTTCTGCAAATCTTTTTGGCAGGACAGATTTAAACCGAGGACTCAATGAGTATGAGGACTCAATCTCTGGGTTAAAACAACCCAATCACTGGTTAAAACAACCCAATGACTAGGTTAAAACAACCCAATCACTGGGTTAAAACAACCCAATCACTGGGTTAAAACAACCCAATCACTGGGTTAAAACAACCCAATCACTATAGGTTAAAACAACCCAATCACTATAGGTTAAAACAACCCAATCACTGGGTTAAAACAACCCAATCACTGGGTTAAAACAGCCCAATCACTGGGTTAAAACAACCCAATCACTGGGTTAAAACAACCCAATCACTGGGTTAAAACAACCCAATCACTATAGGTTAAAACAACCCAATCACTATAGGTTAAAACAACCCAATCACTGGGTTAAAACAACCCAATCACTGGGTTAAAACAACCCAATCACTGGGTTAAAACAGCCCAATCACTAAAGATTAAAACAACCGGACACCAAACCTGACAGGAGCCCAATGACTTCTTACATTTAAACCTCTTAACACCACCTGGGTACACATATTTCTCTCGACCTCGTCTCCATCGTAGAGGTGGAGGGTTTGCTGTAGTTTGTCGTGAGAGTATCACAAGATCAAAGCTTGAGTTCCATGATGTTGCATCTTTTGAAAACCTTGTGTTGAAAATCACTGGCAACACATCAATGGCTGTAATCCTAATTTATCGACCTCAAAAATTTCATTCATTAGTGAGTTACTTACTCTTGTCTGTGCTAGTCATTCATCTGTCATTTTTCTTGGTGATTTCAACATACATGAAAACTGTGCAATTCAATGAATTGATGTCTGTCCTGGACTGTTTCAACTTAGCTCAACATGTCAATGTGGAGTCCTTTATTTCTGCAAATCTTTTTGGCAGGACAGATTTAAACCGAGGACTCAATGAGTATGAGGACTCAATCTCTGGGTTAAAACAACCCAATCACTGGGTTAAAACAACCCAATGACTAGGTTAAAACAACCCAATCACTGGGTTAAAACAACCCAATCACTGGGTTAAAACAACCCAATCACTGGGTTAAAACAACCCAATCACTATAGGTTAAAACAACCCAATCACTATAGGTTAAAACAACCCAATCACTGGGTTAAAACAACCCAATCACTGGGTTAAAACAGCCCAATCACTGGGTTAAAACAACCCAATCACTGGGTTAAAACAACCCAATCACTGGGTTAAAACAACCCAATCACTATAGGTTAAAACAACCCAATCACTATAGGTTAAAACAACCCAATCACTGGGTTAAAACAACCCAATCACTATAGGTTAAAACAACCCAATCACTGGGTTAAAACAGCACAATCACTGGGTTAAAACAGCCCAATCACTGGGTTAAAACAACCCAATCACTATAGGTTAAAACAGCCCAATCACTGGGTTAAAACAACCCAATCACTATAGGTTAAAACAACCCAATCACTGGGTTAAAACAACCCAATCACTATAGGTTAAAACAACTCAATCACTGGGTTAAAACAACCCAATCACTATAGGTTAAAACAACCCAATCACTGGGTTAAAACAGCCCAATCACTGGGTTAAAACAACCCAATCACTGGGTTAAAACAACCCAATCAGTGGGTTAAAACAGCCCAATCACTGGGTTAAAAGAACCCAATCACTATAGGTTAAAACAACCCAATCCCTGGGTTAAAACAACCCAATCACTATAGGTTAAAACAACCCAATCACTGGGTTAAAACAACCTAATCACTGGGTTAAAACAGCCCAAACACTTTAGGTTAAAACAACCCAATCACTTGGTTAAAACAACCCAATCACTGGGTTAAAACAACCCAATCACTGGGTTAAAACAGCCCAATCACTGGGTTAAAACAACCCAATCACAATAGGTTAAAACAACCCAATCAATGGGTTAAAACAGCCCAATCACTGGGTTAAAACAACCCAATCACTGGGTTAAAACAACCCAATCACTGGGTTAAAACAGCCCAATCACTGGGTTAAAACAACCCAATCACTATAGGTTAAACCAACCCAATCACTGGGTTAAAACAACCCAATCACTAGGTTAAAACAACCCAATCACTGGGTTAAAACAGCCCAATCACTAGGTTAAAACAACCCAATCACTGAGTTAAAACAGCCCAATCACTAAAGATTAAAACAACCGGACACCAAACCTGACAGGAGCCCAATGACTTCTTACATTTAAACCTCTTAACACCACCTGGGTACACATATTTCTCTCGACCTCGTCTCCATCGTAGAGGTGGAGGGTTTGCTGTAGTTTGTCGTGAGAGTATCACAAGATCAAAGCTTGAGTTCCATGATGTTGCATCTTTTGAAAACCTTGTGTTGAAAATCACTGGCAACACATCAATGGCTGTAATCCTAATTTATCGACCTCAAAAATTTCATTCATTAGTGAGTTACTTACTCTTGTCTGTGCTAGTCATTCATCTGTAATTTTTCTTGGTGATTTCAACATACATGAAAATTCATCAATTCAATGAATTGATGTCTGTCCTGGACTGTTTCAACTTAGCTCAACATGTCAATGTGGAGTCCTTTATTTCTGCAAATCTTTTTGGCAGGACAGATTTAAACCGAGGACTCAATGAGTATGAGGACTCAATCTCTGGGTTAAAACAACCCAATCACTGGGTTAAAACAACCCAATGACTAGGTTAAAACAACCCAATCACTGGGTTAAAACAACCCAATCACTGGGTTAAAACAACCCAATCACTGGGTTAAAACAACCCAATCACTATAGGTTAAAACAACCCAATCACTATAGGTTAAAACAACCCAATCACTGGGTTAAAACAACCCAATCACTGGGTTAAAACAGCCCAATCACTGGGTTAAAACAACCCAATCACTGGGTTAAAACAACCCAATCACTGGGTTAAAACAACCCAATCACTATAGGTTAAAACAACCCAATCACTATAGGTTAAAACAACCCAATCACTGGGTTAAAACAACCCAATCACTGGGTTAAAACAACCCAATCACTGGGTTAAAACAGCCCAATCACTAAAGATTAAAACAACCGGACACCAAACCTGACAGGAGCCCAATGACTTCTTACATTTAAACCTCTTAACACCACCTGGGTACACATATTTCTCTCGCCTCCATCGAGAGGTGGAGGGTTTGCTGTAGTTTGTCGTGAGAGTATCACAAGATCAAAGCTTGAGTTCCATGATGTTGCATCTTTTGAAAACCTTGTGTTGAAAATCACTGGCAACACATCAATGGCTGTAATCCTAATTTATCGACCTCAAAAATTTCATTCATTAGTGAGTTACTTACTCTTGTCTGTGCTAGTCATTCATCTGTCATTTTTCTTGGTGATTTCAACATACATGAAAACGTCTCGGTTACGTATGTAACCCTAGTTCCCTGAGGGGAACGAGACGCTGCGTCGAAACGCTGTGAGAACGCCCCTGCGTGATCGCGTCATGAAGCGCGTGTAGAACCAATCCAATCAGGAGATAGAACGTCATCGGCTGGGTGACGTCATCGACCGGAAACTATAAAACACCCGTGAAAACAAACAGGAACTAGCTTCTGAAAAAGCCTGAAGTAAGTGATCACGGGCATGCCGGGAGTATGGCAGAGCGACGCAGCGCCTCGCTCCTCAGGGAACTAGGGTTACATACGTAACCGAGACGCTTCCCTATCTGGGAACTCGAGCTGCGTCAAACGCTGTGAGAACGCTTATACCCACATCGCCATAGGACCAAGTGCTCAGATGTGTGAAACCGTAGCGCACACGACTCACGATAACACCTGTGCCCCAACTGTAGATGCTACGTCAAGTTCTGTAGAACCTAACAAAGGTCAGCGGCGAGGACCAACCCGCCGCGTTACAAATATCTTGGAGGGAAGCCGACAGAAGTGCTTTAGAAGCAGCCATACCCTAGTAGAATGCGCCGGACAGCCAGAGGAGACGGTTGTCCGACCGCTTCATAAGCAAGAGAGATGGCCTCGACCAACCACTTGCTCATTCTCTGCTTAGACACTGGCGCCCCCTTTTTGGGGCTCCAAACAGACAAATAATTGATCCGTCTTTCTCCACAGGGCAGCTCTGTGGACATAGGCATCAAGCGCCCTAACCGGGCAAAGCAGATTTAATTTTTCCTGGTCTGACGTCACAAAGGAGGAGGACAGAAGGCTTGCAGAGTAATAGGACCCTCGGCTCGAATGAACCTTGGGGATATATCCTGGTCTGGAGTGAAGAAAAGCCTTCACCATGCCAGGCGCAAACTCTAGACATGAGGCCCTACCGACAGGGACTGCATGTCCCCTACTCTTTTGAGGGACGAAATGGCCAATAAAAAGATGGTCTTAAGTGTCAGAAATTTATCTGGCACTTCTTCCAATGGTTCAAAAGGTGCCTCAGACAGGCCCCGCAGAACAATAGCCAAATCCCATGTCGGGACCCTTGAATGCACCACCGCCTCAACCTCAAAGTGCCACGGAGGAAACGTGTAACTAAAGGGTGTCTTCCCAAAGACACTCCACCCAAAGGAGTGTGGAAGGCAGCTAAGGCCGCCACATACACCTTTATTGTGGAGGGGGTCAACCCTGCTGAGAATCTCGCCTGCAGGAACTCCAGCACTGTACCAACCGGGCAGTTAACTGGGTCCAACTGGCGTTCTCTACACCACACTGAGAACAATCTCCATTTTAGTGCGCACAGCTTCCTCGTGGACGGAGCTCTGAGTGAAGAATGGTCTCCGACCTCAGTCGAGAGACCCTCTTCTAGGAGCCTAGCCCCTCAGAGGCCAGGCCCACAGTTTCCACAACTCCGGGCAGGGATGAAGGAATCTCCCCGCTGGGAAAGGAGGTCCTCTCCTGGTTGGAATCTCCATGGGAGAGCCTTCCAGGAGAGATATCAGGTCCGAAAACCAGATCCTGGTCGGCCAGCACGGAGCCACTAGTAGCACCCGGACTCGCCCCGGCGCACTCTCCAGAACTCCCGGAAGCAGAGCGATGGGGAAATGCGCACAGGGGCAGCCTCGGCCACTCCTGTACCATGGCCCAGCCCCAGAGGGGCTGGATGTGACAGAGAAACCACTGAGGACAGTGGGAATTCTCTGCCAAGCAAACAGATCTACCTCTGCTCTCTCGAATTTTTGCCATAGGAGCTCCACCACCTCGGGTGGAGTCTCCATTCCCTGGCCTCGGCCCCTGCCTCGACAGGATGTCCGCTTCCTGATTCAAGACCCTGGGATGTAAACCGCCCTGATGGAACGCAGTTTCCTTGGGCCCACAGGAGGATCTGACGTGCCAGCTTGTATAAGGGCGAGACCTCAGACCCCTGGTGATTTATATAGGCGACCACCGATGTGTTGTCTGTCCTGACTAACACATGGTGGCCCCTGAGGTCGGGCAGGAACTGTTTCAATGCAAGAAACACAGCCAGCATCTCTAGCCGATTTATGTGCCATAGCCGCTGATGTTCCTGCCATAGACCCTGGGATGAGCGACCACTCATGACCGCCCCCCACCCCGTGAGGGAAGCATCTGTCGTTAGCGTTACGCGACGAACCTGAGCCCCCAACACCGGTCCCTGGGCCAGAAACCGGGATCCTTCCACATGACCAGAGCACGAAGGCATCGCCGCGCGTGACTTTGATCGCGGAGCGGATTTCCCCTCGGGAAAACCTCTCGCTTCTGAGCCACCACTGTAACGGCCTCATGTTCAGCAGACCAAAAGGTATCACGTTGGACGCAGCTGCCATGAGGCCTAACAGTTTCTGAAACTGCTTTACAGTGATAGCACGGTCTAGCTTCAGTTCCTTTACTGCTGTGAGGATCGATGCTATGCGTGTCGGCGATAATTGCGCCCGCATAAATATCGAATCCCACTTCACGCCTAGAAAGGTGGTCCTCTGAGCCGGAGAAAGCACACTTTTCTTTGCGTTCAGTCTCAACCCCAACCTTGACATGTGCGCGAACAGCATCTCGATGCTGAACCGCCATCTGCTCGGAGTGAGCTAGGATCAACCAATCGTCGATATAATTGAGTATGCGGATGCCCTGCAGACGCAACGGCGCCAGAGCTGCATCCACACACTTGGTGAAGGTGCAGGGTGACAGTGCTAGACCGAAGGGAAGTACTCGATATTGGTATGCCTCTCCCCCGAAGGCAAACCTCAGAAACTTCCTGTGATGTGGAAGGATGGAGACATGAAAGTATGCGCTTTGAGGTCTATGGTCACAAACCAATCCTCGGATCTGATCTGGGACACGATCTGTCTGAGTGTAAGCATCTTGAATCTGAGCTTCGCCACAGAGCGATTTAGTAGACGCAGATCTAATATCGGGCGCAGCCCCCCATCCTTCTTTGGCACGATAAAGTAACGGCTGTAAAAGCCTGACTCCCTGCTGGGAGGAGGAACCCTTTCTATAGCCCCTTCGCAGGAGTGTCTCTACTTCTTGTGCCATTACCAGAGCCTGCTCCGGGCCCACCTCTGTGGGTAGGACACCGCTGAAAGGAGGTGGCCGCTTTGAACTGAATCGCGCACTCTCTCTATTATCTGCAGGACCCAACGAGATATATTCGATAGACGTTTCCACTCGCCTAGAAACTCTACTAAGGGAACCAGCCTCTCGAGGCTGGCCTCTGGTGTACTTTGAGCAACAAGTGCAGTGCCCTGAAACGCGAACCGGCAGGGAACGCCTGACTTGACTGCTCGGGAACCTCCGAGGAAGCGGACCACCCTCGGTGGCCCGCGAGGACCATCTGCGCCCGGCGCGGCGGGGTTGGCAGCGTGGCCCTCAGAGGGCACCGCAGGGAGACGGGTACCGTGTGCTGAGGTAAGCACCGCCTTCCCGCGGAGGGGACAACCTCAGCGCCCTGACGCTTCTGGCGCCAGGACGCTTGACGAGGCCTTCTTGGCGATAAGGACTGTCCTCAGATCAGCCCTACCCCTCGAAGGCCTTCGCCTGAGAGCGCCGCCCGCCTCCCAATCCCTTTGCGGAGGAGTACGGGTGGCGACGCTCTGCCTCTGCTGCGCCCGATGTGAGGAGCTGGTACCCGGCTTTTCCCTGGGCTGCTGTTTCTCTGCAGCAGCCCCTGAGACTTGGATCCGGAGAGGGAGAAACTGTTTTAGCGCAGCTGCCTGTTTCTTAGACTCCTGGAACCTCTCAGTGACCGACTGGACAGCGCCACCGAAGAGGCCCGCAGGAGACAGCGCGCATCGAGCAGAAAGCTCTTCTCCCTCTCCTTGATTTCGGTGGGGTTCAACCACAGGTGCCTCTCCGTAGCCACCAAGGCTGCCATAGAGCGGCCCACACATCTGGCCGCCTCCTTGGTGGCCCGGAGAGCAAGATCGGCTGAGTGTCTTAACTCTTGAATTATATCTCCCCACCTCATCTCTACCATCCAAGTCCCTTAGCAGGTCGGCCTGGTATGCCTGCATTATTGCCATCGATGCAGGCACGCCGCGGCCTGACCTGCCGCCAGCACGCTTTACCCACCAACGCTGATGTTGTCTTTAGCGGTTTGGTGGGTAAAGTCGGGCCTTCAGGACGACGCCGATGAAGGCGAGAGATGGCTCGCAAGCCGCCTCTTCTACCTTCGGCATCGCCCCATATCCACATTGTTTCAGCCCTACAATGTTACTATATGTGGAAGTCTGCGGCTGAAAACCCTGTATGAAGTCGGCTTCTTCCACGACCTAGACACCTCGGTGTGCAGGTCGGGAAAACGGCAGGCCCCGACGTTGAGGTTCCGCTGCACGGGAGGGCAGGAATCGCTCATCTAGCTTACTTTTCTGCCTACGATGAGATTCCGATCTTTCTGCTGGCCAGTCAATGTTAAGTCTGGCCACCGCCTCGTGAGCACCTCCATAAGCTCCTCACTAGCTGGTGACTGAAGTGGCGAGTCTTCAGTCGCGATGCTCTCAACGCCCACCTCCTCAGAGCTGGATAGTTGGAGCACCGGGCGCCGCCGGGGAAGAAACCGCAGGGCGGGCTTCCAACCCCTGAGACAAGGCGCTGGACGGTGCAGGTAAGGGCTGAGATAAGGCTGGGCCCGTCTCAAACCCTCTGCAAGGTCCATCTGTGAACCCCACGACTGAAGCCGCCGCCTGCCTCGGCAGCAGCGGGACCCGAGCCGCTGGGGAACACGAGCCAAGCACTCTCCTCAAGAGTGCCCGGCGGAGCGCAGCGTTCTTAATGGAAGCTGCTCGCAGTGCTCGCAAGCAGCCCCTCGAGGGCTGCCTGGGCGTGCTGCGCCCCAAACAGAACACACACATAGAATGTGTATCCCCACTCGTAATGTATCGAGGGCAGGGATGAACACATCTCGTGAACTGTTCACTCGCCATACTATCTCCTTTTTTTTCTTTCTTGTTAATATTTACTAAGAATATTTAACAAAGGTGGAAAATTCTCTCTTAATCGACAGACAAAACACCAAATAGACAGACAGGTTCACACAGATCGCTTACTGAAGGCACAGAAGCTAGTTCCTGTTTGTTTTCACGGGTGTTTTATAGTTTCCGGTCGATGACGTCACCCAGCCGATGACGTTCTATCTCCTGATTGGATTGGTTCTACACGCGCTTCATGACGCGATCACGCAGGGGCGTTCTCACAGCGTTTCGACGCAGCTCGAGTTCCCAGATAGGGAACTGTGCAATTCAATGAATTGATGTCTGTCCTGGACTGTTTCAACTTAGCTCAACATGTCAATGTGGAGTCCTTTATTTCTGCAAATCTTTTTGGCAGGACAGATTTAAACCGAGGACTCAATGACCGGAGCATGGTGCTGTTTTTACCTTCACTCTGACTCATGTTTGCTCATATATCATCAGACCTGTCAGTAAACACACATTTTCTATCAGTAACACACACACATTCTCACATCCGTCCCACATCTCTTCTCTTTACCACAGTGATGTTTGTCTGTTCCTGCTCTTTATGTCTGCAGAAGCTCTGACGGCTGTGAAGATCCTGATCAGAGTTTCCTCTCTAACAGAATAAATGTGTCATAATGAGTTGAGCTTTATATTGATGTGGAAATGATTTCTCTTTGGTTTTGTCTTCTTTGAGAAAGTGCAGTAACTGCTGTAGCTCAAGAACAGTAAGTCAGTTGTCTTTATACAGCACATTTAAACATAGCAGAACTATCCAAAACTGACAGAACAGATCAAAATAATACAAATAAAACCAGACAAAACAAACAGTAAAACACAAGGATGATCATATTACAACTTCCTGTAGCGTTTAACACAGTGTAACCACAGCTTAAACATGGCCAACTTTTCACTTAGTTTGCAATTCTGAAACAGGGACGTGCAGAGAGTTCTTCATATATATATATATGTGTGTGTGTGTGTGTGTGTGTGTGTGTGTGTGTGTGTGTGTGTGTGTGTGTGTGTGTGTGTGTGTGTGTGTGTAAAAAGTTTAGGTACTACATTTTAACTTTTGTTTTTGCAAGAAGTCGCTTATTCTCATTAAGCCTACATATATTTAATCAAAAATACAGTAAAAACAGCAGCCTAATATTGTGAGATATTATTACATTGAATATATACATTATGACCCTGAAGACTGGAGTAATGATGATCAATTCAGCTTTGATCACATATACATTTTATTTTAAAGTATATTAAAAAAGAAAACCATTATTATAATAATATTTCACAATATTGCTGTTTTTGATCAAATAAATGCAGGCTTGATGAGCATAAGAGACTTCTTTCATAATGCTGCATAATTATCAAAAATGGTAATATAATAAAGTCCTTTCACGCCACATTTCACATAATTGGCCTGTAGGTGCCGTCGGCACTTGGGCTTCATTAACTTTGATAGTCATTAAATAGTAAACGTGTATCAATATACATAAATTCAAGTGAGTTTAACACTACTGATATTAATGTGACTTCTGGTGCTGCTGGTTTTGTGCAGTGCTTTGGTGTCAGTTAGCATCCATTTGTCAGCGATGCCATTTGATTAATAAAATGAGACAAACCTCAGGAAATCGTCCCACAAACGTTAGCTCGTCTGTCCATGCCCTTTTCAACCGATTTATGAATTAGAACAGAAAATGACCGCTCCACTTCACTTTGTCCAATGGAATCTGAACTTTGCCAGATCACGATTGGGTGGTGTATATACATGACAAACGGGCATTGACGAATTATGTAAAATTTTAAAACATATAATGTATAGATTTTTAAATAAATCAACACATTAGCTTTGATTATTGATGAAAAAAATGTTTGGTTTGTTTGGGGGAATGCTTTTCTCCCGTAAAGCCACAGACGCTCTCTGAAAGACCCATATATGTCTCGAGAGCCGTTCTGAACACACTGAGGAAAACCAGCAGTAAAACACACGCAACGCCTCAGACCGACTGATATGAACAAATAAACAGAAGGTTTCCGACTTTTGAGCAGTTTGTTAGTATTGGACACATTGTCCTTTTTTATTGACCACAAATATTATCATTGATATTTGTCTGAGAGTGGCACTTTTGATTAATTTTGAAAAAGGGCAGGGGCTCGAGCACCCAAAGCCCCCCCTCTGCACGTGCCTGATGAAACACACTTATTGCGAAACACTACACATGTTTTCTTACATTAGACACTTTGTTCAAAAACGACATCAGCTGTTATCAGAAAACACTGTTCAAAATGCAACGCTCATCTGGCACACACACACACACACACACACACACACACACACACACACACACACACACACACAAACACACACACACACACACACACACGCACACACACACACACGAAAGCAGAACACCAGTCGCTCTGAGCCTCAGCCACAGTTTTCATTTTTCATTTTTGTAATTGCTTACACGCTAAAATTAAAACTTTCCCACAATTATTAAAACCTTACACTGAAGGAGCAAAACACCGGCCTAGATTTGCACAACTTTAAGCACATTGTCAGCTTCACACTATTTGCTAAACACCAAACACACTTGCATGCATTTGACACAGAACTTTATCATGATGTCATTTCCTTGCAAGTTCAAATAAAAGGCTTTCAAATTTTTGAATTTGAATTTATTAATTTGATCAGGGACAATGCACAGATAAAACATTAGTCTAAAAAGAAGAGATGTCATGTGCCAGGTTATTGCAAAAACTGCTAATTTCCACCCGCAGTCCCGGGACAGGTAGATGTTATAGGCCCTACGTACAGTTCATAAAACATATACAGAATAATACATAAAATCATTACTTCACTCGCATCATAAAAACACACTCCACTTCAGGAATCACTCACTCAGAATATACATCATTCATATAATAGTCAATTCAGTGCGTACAAATTTGCTTTAATAATAACCACTGTTTGGTCAGGCGTGTAAATGTACTATAATTTGTGCAAGAAAATAATTTTGTTTGGAAGAATATTTTTATGGCCCTTTTATACAATGATTCAAGTAATTTTAACGATGTTTAAACTTTCACATTTGTTTCTGTAGTGGTGAAACTGAAATGTAAACTGCACATCAAAAATATTGGTTTACAATTTTCACAGAGAAATTGCTAATAAATGTCACAGTTAATTACAAAGAAACGGCAAGTAACACCTTGAATTAAACATGAAATTTTGAACTGAAATAGTATTTTCTTAAAACATTTCTCCAATAATCTTTATTTAACTTAAAAAATCATTTATACAGTTTACCTAACTTTAAATCCAACCTCTATATTTTTAAAACAGATATCACAAAATTGTGCTATATGGCACTAAAGTGGTTCTCTCCACTTTTAGTGCTATACACTGAAAACAATGATTTGTACTGCTTGTTCAAATTGCTTAGTTAAAATGAGATAAGCAGTGGCCCCACCTACCCCATCGCCCCAACACAATGCTAATGAAATGCGCATCAAGCTTAACATATTCCAATTCATTGAACTAACAAGTATTATCAGAGTAACAAGTTGTATCTAAAATATATTATTTTATAGGTAAAAGTGTTATTGTAATGTATTTTTGAGCAAGATGAGAAAGAGGGAGTTTAATAGTGTCTGAGCATTTGCTTAGGCTGTGGATCGATACCGCTAAAGTCTTAATTGCTTTGCTGAAAAAGCTTTTAATGCTAATGCTTTGTAAGGTCCATCCGTTAGCCCAAGGACGGAATCTAACGGCCTGGTCGAAGGACTTCTGCGTGTAAGACTTTCCAGCATTTCTGCTACTTTCACTTAATTTATTGCTATCGAATTTTAAATCTGACTCCATGAATAATTTAATCTGACTCTAATTGTATGTGGTTTGGTTAAGTTTGTTGCGTTTATAAGTTAACGGCTGATCAAAGAATTAGTTGTGATTAAATTTAGATCATTGATTTCTCGTATCTTATCTTCAAATTCGTTCCACCGTGGGACCGAGTCGCTCAGAGGAAATTGGTCAGTTTCTGGTATTAGTCAGAGGATTGCAGAGTGAACTATTTTACCTTTAAGTGAGTCGCGCATGCTTACTCAGAACATAAAGTGTAATTTGAATAATAGACAATACGGTAGTAATTTTTTATTTATTTTTATTTATTTCGTGCACCCCCTGCCACTAAGCTGGTCTAAAGCCCCTGGTCTACACAGAAGAAAGCACTGCCTTGGCTCTGCCCCGGTGCGGGTTGTGTCGAGGCTGAGGTCGAGCCAGTCTGGTTGTTGAGAAAAAGATAAAATGTTGTTGCAATAAACGCGTTAAGAATCCGCACAGCTGTAGCTGCGCAGGACTTTTATTCTGCTGTGCTGAACTGAGGAAGAACTGATGACGGAATTGTTTGTTCTTCGGCTGGCCAATCAGCAGAAAGAGGCGAATAATTCCCGCCCATGTGTAGAAATCGAATATTCAAACTGTTTATTCATTTTTCCACTTCTGAACGAAAAACGAAAACTCACGCCGAAATCTTGTTTTTCGTTTTTCTGAAAAGAATGAAAAAACGAAAAACAAGCCGTTTTCTCATTTTTCTACTTTCAATATTAAATAAAAAAACGATTGAACGAATGATACACGGATTGTCAAGTCAAGATAATTAATTTAAATTCATTTCATATTTAAATTAAATTAAATTAAATTCAAGTCATTTAATTTCATTTCATTACTTAATTTCATTTCATTTCAATTCAATTCAATTCAATTCAATTCAATTCAAGTCAAGTCAAGTCAAGTCAAGTCAATTCATTTAAATTCATTTCATATTTAATTTAATTTAATTTAATTTAATTTAATTTAATTTAATTTAATTTAATTTAATTTCAATTCAATTCAATTCAATTCAATTCAATTCAATTCAAGTCATTTCATTTAATTTCATTACTTAATTTCATTTCAATTCAATTCAATTCAATTCAATTCAATTCAGTTCAATTCATTTCATTTCATTTCATTTCATATTTAATTTCAATTCAATTCAATTCAAGTCATTTAAATTAAATTAAATTAAAGTCAAGTCAAGTCAAGTCAATGAGCAGCTTACAACCTCTCTGCTGTTTTAACCCTGACTTATACACTCAAGACTCATACACTTTTAACGAAATGTTTAATAAGACATATTATTTTTCCCAAATACAGACACAGTATTGTACGTGTGACCATCAGTGTTACAGCAGATCAACAGCTGAGAAAAGATCACATGATCATCTGCTCTGAACACACAAAACATCTGTATATAATTAATATATAAATAAAAAGAAAAAGATTGTAAATGTAAATTAAATTCAATTAAATTCAAGTCATTTCATTTTATTTCATTACTTAATTTCATTTCAATTCAAGTCAAGTCAAGTCAAGTCAAGTCAAGTCAAGTCAAGTAATTTAATTTAATTTAATTTAATTTAATTTAAATTAAATAAATTAAATTAAATTAAATTAAATTAAATTAAATTCAAGTCATTTAATTTAATTTCATTACTTAATTTCATTTCAATTAAATTCAAGTCAAGTCAAGTCAATTCATTTAAATTCATTTCATATTTAATTTCATTTCAATTCAATTCAATTCAATTCAAGTCAAGTCAAGTCAAGTCAAGTCAAGTCAAGTCAAGTCAAGTCAAGTCAATTCATTTAAATTCATTTCATATTTAATTTAATTTAATTTCAATTAAATTCAATTAAATTCAAGTCATTTCATTTAATTTCATTACTTAATTTAATTTCAATTCAATTCAATTCAAGTCAAGTCAAGTCAAGTCAGGTCAGGTCAGGTCAAGTCAATTCACTTAAATTCATTTAATTTAATTTCATATTTAATTTAATTTAAATTCAATTCAATTAAATTAAAGTCATTTCATTTAATTTCATTACTTAATTTCATTTAAATTCAATTCAATTCATTTCATTTAATTTAATTTCATATTTAATTTCAATTCAACTCAATTCAAGTCATTTAAATTGAAATAAAAATTAAAGTCAAGTCAAGTCAAGTCAAGTCAAGTCGAATGAAATAAAATGAAATGAAATGAATTGACTTGAGTTAAAATTAAATGAATTGACTTGACTTGACTTGACTTGAAATGAAATGAATTGACTTGAACTGAATTGAATTTAAATGACTTGACTTGACTTGAATCGACTCAAATTGACTTGACTTGAATCGACTCAAATTGACTTGACTTGACTTGACTTGATTTGACTTGACACAAGGCACATATTCCACGACGATCCAGCCCAGGACTGCAAACACAAGGAGAATAAATAGGGAGCAAACCAAAGAGGGGAACGAGGGAAGACAGGTGGGGCAAATGAACCAATAATCAGGAAACGAGACGGGAGGGGTTAGACAATAGACAGGAGAGCACATGGCCAGTGAAAACAAATCACAAACCATGTGCTTACACCAAACGAGACATGAACACACAACTATGAAAAAAACTCATAAGCTGCG
>CM040930.1:36797134-36804634 GCA_023029165.1 Gobiocypris rarus | reverse complement strand
AACTGTTGATTTCTATGGCAGTGAATTAATATTGTCTTTTTATTAGACTATTGGTATTGACTAGTTTGAGTTCTTTTATTGGTATAGGCCAATCATAAAAGTGCATCTATCATCATAAAAGTGCATCAATCCATCATAAAAGTGCATCTATCATCATAAAAGTGCATCTATCCATCATAAAAGTGCATCTATCCATCATAAAAGTGCATCTATTCATCATAAAAGTGCATCTATCCATCATAAAAGTGCATCTATTCATCATAAAAGTGCATCTATTCATCATAAAAGTGCATCTATTCATCATAAAAGTGCATCTATTCATCATAAAAGTGCATCTATTCATCATAAAAGTGCATCTATTCATCATAAAAGTGCATCTATCCATCATAAAAGTGCATCTATCCATCATAAAAGTGCATCTATCATTATAAAAGTGCATCTATCTATCATAAAAGTGCATCTATCCATCATAAAAGTGCATCCATCCATCATAAAAGTGCATCTATCCATCATAAAAGTGCATTTATCATTATAAAAGTGCATCTATCCATCCTAAAAGTGCATCTATCTATCATAAAAGTGCATCAATCCATCATAAAAGTGCATCAATCCATCATAAAAGTGCATCTATCCATTATAAAAGTGCATCTATCTATCATAAAAGTGCATCAATCCATCATAAAAGTGCATCAATCCATCATAAAAGTGCATCTATCCATCATAAAAGTGCATTTATCATTATAAAAGTGCATCTATCTATCATAAAAGTGCATCTATCCATCATATAACTGGTCCATATGGCTCTGGGGGTTAATAAAGGCCTTCTGAAGCAAAGCAATGTGTTTGTGTAAGAAAAACATCCATATTTAAAACTTAATTAAGTAAATGATCTAGCTTCCCCTTGACCCATGTTTTGACCCTTGACCCATGTAAAAGTGCCGCCCTCTACAAGTGATCATCAGAATCACAGCAGATTTCTGTGGACAGATCACCTGTGTACGCGTCACCTGAATATGTTTTTGACTTTTCAGTCAGTTAAATCTCTTTCCCAGTTAAATCGCCTAATTTAACTGTTCACTGCTGTATAATAATCTATGGCTTGGAATCCATAACCAAGTTTGAATGCATAATGTGGAGGAAATGAACCACACAATGTATTTGCATCAACTAAAGAGAGAGAAACAGGTGTGGCATCACAGACTACTCGAATGAATGTAGAAAAAAAAGCAGAACTCTGTCACAGCGAAGATCACAAGGTGATTCAAACACTTTAACTTTCAGTAGTTATTTACATTTTAAATCTCTATTTTTGCAACGCACAGTGATGATGTTAATAGTTAAAATGATATAATGCCAGAAGATCACAAACAGCTGGAGAATTAAACATCAGGACAAGAGAATGGCAACCGAAGAGGACGAGACAGACTAATAAACCAAGAGAGAAAAAGATGCTGACAGAAGTCAAATGGAACAGCATTAACAGTGGGACACCAAACTGTGAGTATATTCATGATAATAAACTGTTACTATTGTCTTTCATCAAATGAGTCTGTATATTACCAGACACTTGTGTTATTATTTGTAGTTTCTCAAGATCCAGACCATCCTGCAGAGATTCTTTCTGATGAAGAGGTGAGACACTCACACTTACAGTGAATAAATAATATCGGAAATGAATGAAATAATTTTTACATGAATCTGTACTACCGCAGGAAAGAATACCGTTGGTCCACACGTCTTGTAAAAATAAATATGAATGATATTTCTGTGTAATTTTGTGCTTATGTTCATGTTGTACTGTGTGTTTCTACTGAAGGTCAGTTTTGTTCTCATCCTAGATGTTCGTGTCTTTCTTTCTTCAGTGGAAAATAAATGAATTTTTTTGAGGAAAACATTCCAGGATTTATCTGCACAATGGGAACCAACGGCTGACGGTCCAAATCAATGCAGTTTCCGAGGAAGGAATAGGGTCTGATCCAGATAAACCATCAGACATTTACAACAACAAAACAAACATTGATATACTTTTAAACCTAAAATGCTCATCTTGCGCTGCTATGCAATGGCCACGGATTGTGCAATCCCGTTGGAAAGGTCACGCTAGAGGTAGGTGGAAGAACCGCCCCCGTGTTATCTTTCATGAGAAGACTAAAACTGTCAGGGTTCTCCTCTGACAGCTCTGTCTGTTTGGTCATTGTTTAGTGTGTCTTTGTTTGTGTTGTGCTTGAACACATGGCTCTGTCTTGGTTTGTGTTTGCCATGTGCTCCGACTGTCTTACTTCCTTGTTTCCTGTTACCACGCCTCCTTGTTTAGTCCCCGTTTCACTAATTGTGCGCTCACCTGTTCCTTGTCTGAGTGTGCTCACCCTCCCCTGATGTTCTCTGCTCCTTGTTAGTCTAAGTGTGTTCACCTGTTCCTCATGTCTCTTGCTCCCTTTATAATGTGTGCTCTTTCCTCATGTGTTGCTGGTTTGTTATACGTTGTGCCTAAATGTACTGTTATGCTATGTGTGAGTACGGCCTTTTGGTCCTGTCTTGTTTCCTGTGTCTCTAGTTCCTGGCCTGCAAGCAGAGCTTCCCTGGCAGCTAACTTTCTTGGTCTAGCTGCAGTTTGGGGTGTTTCCTGAGATACCTGATTGCATTCCTGCCTGGCCATCGCTGGTATCCTCTGGTCTCGCTGTGCTTTGACATAGTGATCTCCATTCTACAACCTTCTTGAGCTAATTATAGGGGCTGCTCTTTCTGCCTGTGATTGTGTTCCTTATCCGCCTACTGTTTGGACTGTGTTCACCTCCTCACCATTCCTTGTCGTTGTCAGCTGTCTTGTTAATAAACCCCTGATCACTCATTCCTGCATTTGAGTCCTCTCTCAGAGAATTGTGACAAAAACAAACATCCTTTAGCAAATAATGGTTAAATAAGGATGTCGGAGGATTTTGAAGTTGGAGATGGAGTGTGTTTTGGTAAAGGCGCTTCGCACGTCCGCTTGGGGCGGCACTTCCACCTACCTCTAACATAATTACACTTTACTATATATTCTCATTAGAAAACATTTTAATAATATTTCACAATATTACAGCTTTTTTGTATTTTTAATAACATAAATGGGCCTTGGTGAGCAGATGAGACTGCTTTAAAAACAATCAAAATAATAGTTTCCAAACTTTTGACTGGTATTGTAAAACAAATGATGGTAAAAAAAAGTATGCATACAGAACTGCTGAGATCACCTTTTGTCACTGACATTGATGAATATTTAATAAAGAGTTTTGACACGTCTGAAGATATGAGCTTCATTTAGTGAAGACTGATGTCAAAACAACATGCCAACACTGATGGAACCAGCAGAACAGAAAAGAGAAAAACTAATTCTTTGCATATTCAAACACATGCGGTTGCTTCATTTGTTTGTTTGCTAATGAAAGTCCCTTTCGATGCGTCACTCATAACCACAGACTTGTTTACCATGCTTTCATATCATGCAGATTTAATAAGGCCATCAGTGGGTGGAGTCACCGTGAATTCATTTGTAAAAACTAATCAGTATCTTTGTTGAAAACAATGTTATTTACAAAACAAACTGAACATAGTGTTCAATTTTACGCTTCATTTTTAGAATTTGTAAGTTTTCACATTTTCTATCATCACAGTAAATTCTAGGATGTCTTTCTAGTCTTAAAGGGGTGGTAACGTGTTTTTTTTCTTCTTGATTGTGTTTTTGGTGCACAGTTTAACATGTCTTAATGCTTTTTTTAATTAAAAAAAAATAAATTTAATCTTAATTCTACACCTGTTTCCACTCATATGAACTTCCTGGTTTCATAATAGAAGCAGGAAGGTTTGACTCCCTATTAAGCCACTCCCCCTGAAATACGCGGTGTGCTCCGATTGGTTGGTAGCTGGCCCAGTGTATCGTGATTCGCTGAAGTGTCCGGAAACGCCACGCCCCTTACCATCCATTATTACGCGCTTGTGTGGAAAGTAAATAATTGCATCAAGTTGAGCCAAATCAGACCCAGAGGAAGAGGGTCAGGCAGAACCTCCCCAATCGCGGCTTTTACAGGATGTTTATGAATGGGATTTCATTTAGTATTTGTGTCAGTGTTTAGATATGCTGTCACTGCTGTTTGTTAGCTTTCAATATACAGTCGATTTGCGTCAAAACTTGATGCAATGTCTTACCCCTAAACTGTTGCCACAGTAAATAACGGTAAATAGTGATTTCCCTAATTTTGTCTGGCCCAATCAATCGATTAGTAAACGGTGGTATATTTGCATAATGTAAATGGCATCTAACGCTACTCCAGTAAAAAAAAAATCAGAGAGAGAGAGAGGACCCACATTTTATTTGCTTCCGACACCCATGGACTGAGTAGTCACATTTTTGCAAAGGTATTGTTTAATTTATAGCACGAACAACTGTTTGTCTACGATCATAGACGTTTGTTGCAGTAGAACCCCGCTAACTGACTAGCAAAAACGAGTTGCTCTTTGTTTATGTCCTTGATGCATTAAAAATAGCAACAGAACTATAACATTACGCTTAAAAGACATGTACAAACAATCAAACGTACTTGCAGTTTGAAGCCAATCAACAGCAGCTTCTGCTTTTAAATTGGGAACTGCTTCAGGGAAAGCCTTTGTGCAAATCCAGCATTGAACTGGTGTAGATTCTGGAAGCTGTCTCCAGCGCTGCATCCAGTGTGGAAAACATCACAGATTATAATGGGTTCTGTATCTCATGACTCTCGTTCGGTGGGACTCGACTCGTCCGCGTCCGTTTATACTGTGCCACATGGCCTCGCACAGGGTTTAGGGTTTATGATGTCACCAACCCGGAAGAAGCTCGTTGTAGTCCAAACCGGCTGTTTTTGGGACGACACATTATCTCTGTTTGCATTGAGCTTTGCAGATACTGTTTATGCTCAAGCAGCAACATTACACACTAACTAAAGGTAAAGTGAAATCACATTGAACCACCCCTTTAATGCCGGCCTGTATTTCTGAGAAATGCACTAAAATCTGCAAAAGACATGCTGATATTATCTTCGTACCTCGCTTAATACATCTGAGTTGATTTGACCGATCCAAGATCTCTGGATCTCTGGCTAATTTGGTTCGTCAAACGAATTTGCGGATTGGATTAAAAGATGCATCGACACTCCAAACCACGATCAGCAATGCAATGCAGCGATTGGCTGGCATCAAGACAACGTAATGACATCATATAATTAAAAAATCCACCTGGCAAAAAGCTCGACAAAGAAAGAAAGAAAAAACACGAATTTCTGGACCTTTATAAGGAAACAGCCAAACGACCAAACCAACATAAAAGTTATAATAGATCAATTAAATGTGCTGATGAACATGATTCCCAATTATTTATATTCACGATTTTATAGTATTTGTACACCCTTTACATTTTTATGTCAATGTTGTAATTTAATTTTTAATTCAATATGAAGCAGATTTGTTACGTGACAGTATAAAAGTTTCTTAACGGGTCAAGATTATCTGTATCCCCTGCGCTGCATCAAGCCATCCCATAATATCCGTCATCACTCAATGGAATGCATGGCTAAGAATAACTTTACAACATGACTCCAATAAAATTATAAAGTAATTATTCTATCACAAGTAAATCTCAATCAAGTGACGGTGTCTATAGTATTATACGCACCTTTTACACAACATTATAATATTATTTTCAAATAAACTTTTATATTATTTAAAATTATTATTGCCCCTGGTTCAGTAAGGAATTCTTGTAATAAAGGGACAGATTTTAAGTATCACCTCAAGATGTAATCTAAACCTGCTTACATGAAATAAGCCTGCATGGTCCTGAGCTGGTTTAAGATTACGGACCTGTTGCTATGACAGCAAGTCCTGAGGCCTGTTGCATGAAGCTAGCTGAACAAACTCTGAGTTTTAGAGTAGGGTTAGAGTTGACAAATCCAGATCAATCCAACCTGGTTTAGATCAAGTTCAACGGTTTCTCAAAGCTTGGTATAAACTTGTTCTGTCGAGTTTGCGATTAACCGAAGCCATGCACCTGAAAGTGTGTCACGTGCGGAAAACAGCCAATCACAGAGTCCGTTTAATTCCATCAGTTATTTTCTTTCAATTACCACCCACACTCACAAAAAAAATAATAAAATAAAATCTACTGGGTAATTTGTTAGTCAGAGAACACAATGAGATTTTTTTTTGGCACATGCATTGAGCAGGGAACGCAAATATGTTTGCAAAATAGTTATTTTGTGTATATTTATTTGTTAAACTTTAAATGAAATAAGACCGTAATATTGCATCCTATTGTTTTAAATGGCATTTGGATAAGGGTGTAATGCGATCTTCAGAACAGCAGGAGGCGCTGTCTCGAAGAAATGAGAGGTCTGAGAATGGGACTCTGAGTGTGGTATGGAAGGCCGTTTCAGCATAAAAACGTTCCAGCGTTACTCGTCGTAATTGCATTTTTACTTGTAACAATTCAATTAGAGAGCTCTACAATTCATTTATTACTAGTCATATGTCTCCATTGACTTCCATTCATTTTTAATTATAGAGCTCTGTAATTGAATTGTTACTAGTAAGAATTGCATTAAAGAGCTCTCTAATTGTATTGTTTCTAGTAAAAATGCAATTACGACGAGTAACGCTGGAACGTTTTTATGCTGAAACGGCCTTCCATAGTGCGGGACTGTAGGTGCAGGCTCTGAGTCTGCAGCTTCATACTCAATTCACTTCTCACAAGAGAGACGGCGCCATTCACTTCTCTTCTGAAGATTGAGAGACCATTTTGAAAATGATTATGAAATTAAATATGTTTACAAAGCAGGAATAAACTGCAGCTGCAGCGAACGTTTGAGAAGTTGCTGAAAGAATATGTGACTATATCAATGCATGATGTGAATCAAATATGCCTAATAATTATAGCTTCACAAAGAGCTCAAATAAATACACTTTTAAAAGAATTATGAATGCATGTTTAAATTTGTATTAATATTTGGCTACTTGTCAATTAATATAATTATATATATATATATATATATATATAATTATGGGGTGTGGCTTTATTGCGTCTTTACTTGCAGCTGATTGGTCCAGTTTGAGTTTGCGATCTCAAACCCAGAATAAAACCGGCTCCTGTGGCCTGTTGCACAAAGCTGGTTTCAGTTGCTACCCAGGTAAGTTTGAGATTAGTTTGAGCAAACTCTGGTTTTTCGGGCTCAAGAAGGTGGATTGGTTTTTAGCAGTGTTAATCACCATGGTAACTTACACTACACAGCTAACCTGCTCTGGAGCCGGTTTTATTCTGGGTTAGAGATCACAAACTCAAACTGGACCAATCAGCTGCAAGTAAAACTCACACCACCTGTATCTCTCAAATTAAAGTAGTTTATAGTGAAAAAACTTTAGAGACAAAATTGCTCATCTTTTGGTGCAAATTATTTATTATATTTATATTATATGAATTATAATTATTTTTAACGAATA